>JAODAL010040650.1:0-36692 GCA_025379985.1 Phyllomedusa bahiana
CAGGTGTGGGAAAGGTCCCGGGGTTTGGGAGAGGTCCAGGTTCGGGGGAGTCCCAGGTGTCGGGAGAGGTCCCAGGTGTCGGAGAGACAGTGTCGGGAGAGCACACAGGTGTCGGGAGAGGACCCAGGTGTCGGGAGAGGTCCCAGGTGTCGGGAGAGGTCCCAGGTGTCGGGAGAGGTCCCAGGTGTCGGGAGAGGTCCCAGGTGTCGGGAGAGGTCCCAGGTGTCGGGAGAGGTCACAGGTGTCGGGAGAGGACACAGGTGTCGGGAGAGGACACAGGTGTCGGGAGAGGTCACAGGTCCTCAAGAGGAAAACGGTAAGGTTGGCATTGTTCTGGCATAGGAAATTATTGTGTTTTCTGTAAGATATCAATTCTTAAGCTTTTTCTCTTAGATCTCTGTGTTGTGCGGTTCCTCTGTTGTTCCTCCTGGAAATATCTTACTAATCTGTCAGGTGGGTGTTATCAATCTGTCAGCACTGATTATCCAAAGTCACACCCACAATTGGTAACACCTACATGACACATTGGGAATGGATTTCTAGGAGGAATAACAGAGGAACAACACAACACAGAGGTATAAGAGAAGAGGCTGCAGAATTGCTATTTCACAGGGAACACAAGGATTTACTGAAACAGACCTGTCAGGGAGGTCACAGGTGGCAGGAGATGTCACAGGTGTCAGGAGATATCACAGGTCCACTTTGAGCAGCTGTGAGCGGGAATGAAGGGCGTTGGCTGTTCTCAAGTTTTCCCTGCTGTCCGATTATGCAAGGCAATAAGACTGCTTAAGACTGGCACAGAGCTGGCAAAGTGAGGAACTTTCTGCTACTAGACTTGTGCACATCTGGCAAGGCATGGGTATATATATATATATATTTTTTTTTACAGGGACAGAAAACTAACCCTCCGCTGTGGAACAAGCAGAAAGATGGAAAAATCCTTTGCTTCTTATTATAGTAATGGGCGAGCATCATCTACAAGCTGCACATAGAATAGAATAAAGCTGGCAGCGCTGGAGGACGGGCATAACTGAGGACATGTCTCTACTTATCCTGGCATACTGCAGACAGGCCTGTTTTAGTGGCATAACACTACTGCCAGTGCATGAACCCTCCTGCTTCTAGACTAGAACACAGACCTCAGGCCAAATCTGAGCTCTGTGATATACAGGGTTATATGATGGAGGAGAGATTCTGTGCTCTGTGATATATAGGGTTATATGTTATAGGAGAGGAGCTGAGCTCTGTGATATATAGGGTTATATGATAGGAGGAGAGAAGCTGAGCTCTGTGATGTATAGGGTTATTATGATAGAGGAGAAAAGCTGAGCTTGTGAAATAGGGTTTATGATAGAGGAGAGGAAGCTGACCCTTGGATATAGGGTTATATGATAGAGAAGAGAAGCTGAGCCTGTGAAATTTAATATGGGGGGGGGGGGTTATAGGGGATAAAAGGGAAAAAAAAGCTGACTTGTGATATAAGGGTTTTTATAGGGGAAAGAGAAGTGAGCTCTGTGAATATAGGGTTATATGATAGAGGGGGGGAGAAGCTGACTCTGTGTATATAGGGTTATATGAAAAGAGGAGAGGAGCTAAGCCTTTGAATATAGGTTATATGATAGGGGGGGGGAGTGAGCTCGGATAATTTTAGGGTTATAGATAGAGGAGAAAGGGAAAACCGTGATATATAGGGTAATGATAGAGGAGAGAAGCGGTTTGTATATAGGGTTATGAAAAGGGGAGAAAAGCCCCTTGATTATAGGGTTAAAAGTTTGGGGGGAGGAGCTGAGCTTGTTTATATAGGTTTATATGAAGAGGAGGAAGTGACCCTTTTGGAAATAGGGTTAAATGATAGAGGAGAGGAGCTGACTCTGTGATATTTTAGGGTTATATGATAGAGGAAGGGGTGATTCTGTGATTTGGGTTTATGATAAGGGAGAGGAGCTGACCTGGGATATATAGGGTTATATGATATTATGGGCCCCTTTGTATGGTAATAAAAGCTCTGGGCTGCCGATCGCCCTCTTCGGATCTGCCAGCTGCAGAAATAAATGACTTTATCGGCTTCCCATTGCAGTGTTTAAATCTGCTCTTTCTCAAAGTATAAGCTCAGCAAAAAAGTTATGAAAATTTGTATGGGCGGGAGAAAGACCCCAGCATCCTGCAGGCAATCGAGCAATGCAGGCCGAAGCCCCGGGTCACAAATGTTCATGGGAAGACTTGCAGATAAGCGGGGGAAATTGCTTTCATGCAAGGGGCCCTTAAAAAGAAACTTTCTAAACAGGGGCGAGAAACAGCAGAAAATTAAAATGCATTGCCAATGTTTTTTGATCATTTTGATCAAAATGGCATAAAAGCCTTATTATTTTGCATGTCACAATAACAAAGGCTTTTAGTGGCTCTTGACAAACTGCATATGCCCACACTTCAGGGGGCCTCATCGGTGGTTTTCCCCCCATTTTAATGCCCCCATGGGTCAAACCACCCTATATCAGCGCGGGCTCCCTTTTAAATGATTTTAAGGATATGAGCTAGGTGGGAGGAGTGCGCGGCCAAGATGAAGGCAGCCGCTCCTCCAAATGCACATTAAGAAGAAAAGACAAGGTTAGTCCACCTCTCGATTTGCATAGACTCTGGTGCACACCGTTGTGACTGCATAAACTAAATTCTAAAAAAAAAAAAACAATAAACCCCAAACCCATACAAACCATTCACTATAAAACTTAAACATCAATTATTTCTTTAATAACCCCAAAATAAAAGGCTTTTAGGGAGACTTTGACGAAATTTCTATGCTCACCTCCCACTTCATGACAGCATCATCAAGTGAGTCCCTACTCTAATGCCACTTTAATACTTCTCTGCAGTGCTCCACAAAGAGGCATTAGAGTAGGGACCCACCTGACGACGCTACCATGACGTGGCAGGCGAGTATACGCAACGTGATCAAACTGCGCACTAAAAGCCTTTATTTTGTGCTCCAGCGTGCACCTCCCAACTGATCTATTCACCCACAAACAGATGGGGGTAACCCAGGCACCCGAGCCATCCTGACAGACCTTCCAAAGGCCCTTTGAGGGCAACCATAATGCTGAAAATGAGTTGGACACTCCAGTCCTATAAGATCACTCTTAGATAATAGAGTGTTATCTTTCATCAATTAGATGGGAGTGGGTGTACATTTTTGTTTTCCCAAAAATAAGACCTACCTAGAAAATAAGCCCTAGCATCATTTTCCAGAATTTTTGGAGTATGCTTAAGATATAAGCCCCACTCCGAAAATAAGCCCTATCTACAGTTCATTAAAAAAGGGTTCAGACATCTATACATGTGAAAAGGTAGATGGAATACAGCAGGACAGATACAGTAGACCCTTCATGAAGGAAAGCGGGTACCCTCAAAAGAATTGCTCCTACAAAAGAAAGCAGATCCCCCCCCCCTCCCTCCAAAACACCCGACAACCCAACAATAAGGGTTTGGTAGTACTGGGCTCTCAGTGGAGCGCAACTGGAACAGCAATGGGACCCTGTCAATAAAAGAAGTGACGGAGATCTTTATGCAAGAGTCCATCCACTATCGGCACTTGCCAACTCTCATTGTATTGGGTGTAAGGGGGTCTGGCGAGTGTGATTCTTTTGGGGATGCTTCGTTTTCTGGGTGAATAGACATCCACCATTTACCACATTACAGTACCCTATGTATCAGTGAACAAAGGAACAACAAAATACGACATCCCCTGAAAATAAGCCCTTTTGAAGCAAAAAATAATATAAGACCTGGTCTTATTTTCGGAGAAACACGAGCATTTCTCATTTTGGAGGACCCAGAATGTAATGCTACACCTCTCCTGTTGGGGGCGCTGTTAGGGAAACTAACCACTGGCTGTTGGGGTATAGATTACAGCCAATTGCCAGGGTGTCAGCCGTAGGACAACCTGTGTTCAGCTCATTTTTGAAGAACCCATTCCAAAAAAAAAAAAATTTAAATACAACCCACTTCCAATACTGAATATTTATCAACCTCTAGACTCCAAACTGTGTTGGTAACTGATGCTAAACAGCCAACATGCCAATTAGCCGTCCTCCTCCTGTTGCTTGCTAAAACCTGGGAAAAACTTTTCCTCTTTTATCTCCTTCCAGACGCATTTCAAAGCCCCGACCCCATTCAAAATTCCATGTATTGAACTGATTAAACGCGCTTCAGTACTAGCTCCATCTGAGATGGATCATGTGCCGATGGACAGGTGACCCGTACGCCAAGGCTCATGTGGTTCTTCAATCACTGCGCCTGTTCTCCTTCGTCTGGCCATCAAAACAGTCGCTAAATCTGCTGCCGGCTCTACCGTGTCTGCTCAGCTCCGGGTAGAATTCCTCCATAATCTCACAAAATTAATGATGGGGGAAAAAAAAATCACATATGGAAGGAGATTCCACTTGGAGGTCACTGACAAAATTAAAATTTTTTCCATGAGGGGGAATTTTTGTCATTTCCCAAGGAATCTGGGCCATAACGGGTTTTGAAAATATTTGATTATAATGGGGAAAACATGCACGGAAGAAGTCAGATCATCAGATTAGTGGTTAGTTTCCAAACAGCGCCCCGAAAGGAGAACTGTGGCATTACATACTGAGTCCTCCAAAATGAGAGCTGCTATATACACATACCCTATCCCAGATAATTGATAAAGGATTTTCTTTTCCCAGGGGGGGGGGAATAAAGGACCACTTTTTTAAAGGGAAATTGCCCAGTTTTTTTTTTTGTTTAAGAACCCCCTTTTCAATGGGCTTGGTCCTCCCTGTTCCCCAGGGGAATGAGGTAAAGGTCTGAAATTTACTCCCCCTTGCAGCCCATAAAGGCCCGTGATTGGCTGCAGGGTCAATAAGAGCTCATAGCAACCAATCAGGGGGAAGGGGAGGCCCAAATCAGAGCCGAAAAGAAAACCAATCAGAGCTCATTTTTCATTTCTTTTACGGGCCTCTAGAAAAAAAAAAAAAGCTGAGCCCCTGATTGGTTGTTTTGAGTCAGTTTGGTCGTTTATGGGTACGATGGTCGCTATGGCTCTGTTTTTGGTTTCCTTTGGGCTCGGGATTTGGTTCCTATGGGCTCTGTTTGGGTTTCCCCTATGAGCTCTGTTTGGGTTTTTCCTAGGGGCCCTTCTGTTTGGGGGCCGGTTTTTTATGGAGCTCTGATTGGTTATAGGAGCTCTGATTGTTTTTTATTTTAGGAAGGATCTAAATTGGGGTTGCTATGGGCTCGGTTTGGTTGTTTTGGGCCCTAGGGGTTTTGGTTTTTAGGAGCTCTGATTGGTTATAGGAGCTTTGATTGGTTCCTTTTATGGGCGGGCTTTTTTTTGGTTGTATGGGCCTTTGGTTTTAGGGCTCGATGGTTACTAGGAGCCCCTGTTTGGGGGTTTTTTGGGTTTATTGGGTTCGGGGATTGGTTGCTATGGGGCCGGGATTGGTTCTAGGGGCCCTCTGTTTGGGGTTGCTATGGGCTCTGATTGGTTTGAAGAGAAGTCACACTGTTATATTGGTGCCATTCCCCCCCTTCCCCAAGAGGGCGTTTCCCATGCCCCAAAGCCCCCCCTGTTTGGTCTTGGATGACGTCCCCCGAACCCCTTTTTGGGGAACAAATAATGGGATTTTTGGATCACCCAAAAATGGGGGCAAAATTTCCCCTTGGGCCCTTTCAAAAAAAAAATATTTTTTTCTGCAGTGTAATAAATGTCTGATTGCTGGAGGGCTCACTGCTCGGACCCTCACTAGGACCTTGTCTCATTTGTGCAAGGGTTGGAATGGAGCAGAGCTCCATTCAGAATCTATGGGAACGATGGGGATAGCTAGGAATAAAAGATGCGACGAGTCTCCCAGCACAAAAGGTGGAGATGAAAAAGGCAAACTCCCGCAACAGTTCTGCACGAGGATCCGAGAGCACAACGAGGTTCTTCTCTCACTGGAATTACCATTTCTGTTTCCTTAAAACATGAAAATCTCCAGAGAGAACATTTCCCGGCAGAGGTTAAAAGCCGCCCCCCACCATCACCCAAACACCCAAATTTGGGAGTCGTCTGTCCTGTTTTAAAGGGGCGGGCGAAATTTTTTGTTCAAATAAACCATAAAATTATCCCAACACGGAATTACAACGCGACTCATGTACGTCTAATCCCAGGAAAAACCCCCTTTAGAAAAAAAATGGCGGGCGGTGTAGGACGTGCCCCGGCGTTTTTACATTTCCCACAAATCTGCTCCGCATTAAGATTTGTTACCATGAATTAAAAAAAAAAAAAAAATGATAAAAAATTTTTTTCCCCAGTTTTAAAGACCAAAAATTTAAAAAATGCAGATTGTGAGACTTAAATTTCATTTATGTGAAACGGGGTAAAAGGGTCTGTGCTCTTGGGGCCCTTACACCAGGGTTAGCAAAAGGTTTCAGTTTGGGTTGCCAGAGGTTTCAGTGACATCCGTTGCTCCAAAGGGCCCCCTACACAGTAGGGTTAGCGAGGTTTTCCCGGGAATCCGTTGTCGGGGGGCCCCCTTCACATTTGGGTTAGCCCGGGGTGCAGTGACATCCGTTTTGTCCGGGGCCCATTTTCCGTTTGGGTTAGCAGAGGTGAGGGGAATCCTTTGCCCCCGGGGGGCCCCCTACACAGTAGGGGAACAGTTTGCGAGGGTGTAGGGGGCGGACATCCGTCTTTCCCCCGGGGGCCCCCTTCACAGTAGGGTTAGGGAGAGGGGTGGCCCGTGGGCCCCTCCGTTTCTCAGGAAAGGGGCCCCCTACACAGTAGGGTTAGCCAGAGGGATTTCAGGTCCCCCCTCCGTTGCAATCTGGCCCCGGCCCCCAAAAACAGTAAAGGGTTTGCAAAAGGTGCAGTTTTTCCCCTTTCCCTCCCCAATTTCCAGGGACCGGCCTTACCCCGGGAGGGTTAGCAAAGGTGGTGGAAATCCGTTTTTCTCCGGGGGCCCCATACACAGTAGGGTTTGCAGAGGGTTGGGAGTGGGCATCCGCTTTCCCCCAGGGGGCCCCATACACAGTAGGGTTAGCCCGAGGGCCAAATGACCTTTGTTTCTCCGGGGGCCCCCTTCCCAAAAAGGGAGGGGTTAAACCCGAGGTGGGGGGAAAATTACATCCGTCTTCCCCCGGGGGCCCCCAAAAACACAGAAGGTTAGACCTTTGGGGGTGCGTGACATCCCTTTCTCCGGGGGGCCCATTTCCAAGGGGTTAAAAGGGTTAGGCAAAGGTTTTTTGGGTTTAAAATTTGTCTGGTTTTCCCGGGGCCCCCTACACAGTGGGTTAGCAAAAGGTGCAGTGACATCGTCTTCCCCCGGGGGCCCCTACACAGGGGGTTTAAAAGGGGGGTTAACCAAAGTGGGCCCCGGGGGGACAAATTTTTCTTTTCCTCCGGGGCCCCAACACCCGTAGGGTTTAGCCGAGGAAAGCATGACATCCGTCCCGACTCCCGGGGCCCCATAAAAACCCCCTAGGGTTTTGCCCGAGGTTTTCCGGGGAAAATCCTCTGCTAACGGGGGCCCATTTAAAAAGGGAGGGTTTTGCAGGGGTGCCGGGGACATTTCCCTCTGCTCCGGGGGGGCCCCTACCCCAGTAGGGTTTTGCAGAAAGGTGCAAGGGGACATCCTTTGCTTTGGGGGTCCCCATAAAAAAGGTTTGCGGGGGTGTTCACTGGGTTGGGGGGTTAAAGGGGGCACCGTCTGGTAACCCCCACTTGGGACATTTATGGCCGGTTTAAGCTGGGCCCCTCCCCCTTGGGTTTGGGGGGCGGTTCCCCGGTTTGGGGCCTTTGGGGGCACCCCTCATAGTGAAATTTCCTTCCCAAAACAGGGGTTTCCATGGGGGTTGTTTTTTCCAAAACCTTTGGGTTTTTCATTTTCCCTCTCTCCCCACCATTTTCACCAAGGGGCTTTTCCCCCCCCTCACTCACCAAATGGGCCCCAAATGTCAGGGAAACCCCCCCTTACCACTTGCCACCTGAAAGGAAACAAAAATTCCTTTTTGGATAAATCCTCTCTGGGAAAAAAGAACAAAGGGACATGTTTTCCGGGCCCCCTAACAGTATTCAAACAAAACCTTTACACCCAAAAACCAAAGCCAACCCGGGGGACCCCCAAAGGGGGGGACTTTTTTTAGCACCCTGGGCCCGATTTTTTCCCCCTAAGGGGGAGGGGAAAAAAAAAAGGGTTTTAAAATGTTTTTTACTTGGACTTGGAATTTTTAATATTTACCATTGGGCCCCCTAGGCCAAAAACTTTTAAAAACCCTTTCCCATAATTAAAAATTCCCTTTTTAAATCTATTAAAGCAAAAAAATTTGGGGGAAACCCTTTTAATTTTTGTTAACCCCTTGGTTAAACCTCGATCCAAACACTAAAATTTTAAAAACCATCTTTTGGGTGTTTTTTTTTGCCAAGGTTTTTGCCCTGGTTGGATTAACCCAATGTTGGGGAAAAGGGAGGCTTGAAAAAAATTTTTAGTTGTGATTTCCCCCCTCTTTTACCCGTGTTAAAACCCCCTGCCCAAAGGGGTTTTAAAAAGGAAACCTTTTTATGTTTTATGTCCACCCGGGTTAGGGATGGGGCCTTTCCCAAATTAAAATTTTTTTGGATTCCTTTTTTTGGGGTTAACAAATAACTGTATATAAAGGGTTTCCCTGCTTAAAAGGTGGTGTTCCACCAGACTTGATAATAGAAAAAAGGGGTTAATTTTTCCCTTACAATTAGAAAAGGGGCAAATTGAAAAGGGCGGAAATTTTGGTTTTTTAAAATAGTGTTTTATCGAAGGGGTTTTGGTTTTTTTAATAATAAATGTTAAATTTTAGTTTTTTATAGATTGAGAACCCGATAGAGTTTAAGTTTCCTATGGCAAAAAATTAGTAAATATAGTCATTAAAAGGGAAAATTTGTTTTCTTGCTAGATTCACTTTTTTTTAAGGGTTTTTGGATGTGTATATTAAAACCCCCCTGCTGTATAGCACGCCCAGTAGGATATAGCCCCCTGTGCAATGAACAAATAGGGGGTGTATGGACTCACTAAGTACCCTCAGTCCTAACACTTCACCTCGTACCTGCAGTGAAATTCGCATCACATAGGGATTTGTGTTTCCTGGCCCGGTCCAAAATACAATTTTGAGTATCCTGCCTAAACCCCCAATTTTAAGCGCCCTGGGGACAGGTGGCGGTAAACCCGGGGAAGGGCAGAGGGCCCGTTTCCCAGCATTTTTTGGTTTTGGTTTAGGGCGGCGGGGGGGGTGCCCCTAACCCCTCTCCTTTTTTAATGGCCGACACTTGTACACCAGACGACACCGCGGGCCCCTTTCTGTGGGGTTTCTGTTAAAAGCAGAAAAATTAGCCCAAAAAGGGTGTTATCTTCAAAACAAGCGGGGAGGTTTAGGCGGAGCGCGGCGCAAGGGGGCAGCGCAATCAAAAACGGCCAAGACCTTTCAGCCAAAAGGGAAATTTTTTTGGTGCTTCGAGCTAATTTTGCCCCTGGGGTCTTGAAAAAAGATGTTTTAAAGGGGGGTTCCAAAAGAAATTAAAAAAAATCCCTCCACTGCGCTTTCAAAGGAAAAATTTTTTCCCCTTCTTACCTTCCCCTTTACCCCCTGTTCCAGACCACCCCGAGGCCCCCCCTGCCCCTTTTCCCCCCCTTGGGTCCTTTACTGATGAGGGGTTTTGTTCATGGGGGGCCCCAAAAATGCAACCCCAATCTCTGTCCTTCACTGATGACGAACGGGGGAAATTTTTACCCAAAGGGGGGGGCGGACATTGTAGCAGTGGTTATGGGAGAGGTAAGTATGGATGCATTTTTTATTTCATGCAGTTTGGGGGGCGGTATTGCAAACTTTTCCCCGTTCCCCGTTACATCCTGTTTTTCCAGACTGCACCACTATTTTTGTGGGGCATCACTGTACATACATTACTTTTTCCGTACTGATCCTGAGTTACATCCCGTTTATACTAGAAACTGCACCATATTCGTGGTTTATCATGTACAACAATTTTTATCCTGTACGATTGGTTACATCCGTATTATCCCCCCAGAGCTCACTACTATTTGCCGGTGCGTCACTGACATACATTACTTATCCTGTACTGATCCGGTTTTCATCCCGTATTTCCCCCAGAGCTGACTCACTATTTGCTGGTGCAGTAGTGTACTACATTACTTACCGTACTGATCCTGGTTAATCCTTATTTCTCCCGAGGGCTCATATTCTGCTGGGCAGTCATGTACATACATTACTTATCTTTTCTGATCCTGAGTTAATCCTGTATTTTACTCCCGAGCTGCGCTCATATTCTGCTGGTGCAGCATGTACACACATTACTTATCCGTACTGATCCCGAGTTAAAATCCTGTATTATACTCCAGAGCTGGTTTATATTCTGCGGTGCAGTTATGTGTACTACTTACTTTTTGTACTGTCCTGAGTTCATCCTGTTTATCCTCCAGGCTGCACTCACTTTTCGTGGTTTCCCGTCACTGTGTACTACATTACTTATCTTGTACTGATCCTGAGACATCCGTATTTTCACCAGAGCTGCATCATATTCGCCCGGGGCAACTCATGTTCTACATTACTTATCCCGTACTGACCCGAGTTACATCTTATTATACTCCATAGCTGCGCCCTATTCTGGGTGCAGTCCTGTACATACATTATTATCCCGTACTGATCTGAGTTACAACCTGTAATTTTCTTTCCTAGCTGGCTCCTATTTCTGGGCAGTCAGTAATACTTACTTATCCCTTTTGATCCTGAGTTACATCCTTATTATACTCCCGAGCTGCATCCTATTCGTGGGCAGTCACTGTGTACTCATTACTTATCCTTTTCTGACCCCGAGTTACATCCTTATTATACTCCAGACTGGGACTCACTATTTTTCTGGTCAGTCACTGTGTAATACATTTACTTTTTTATGAAACCCGGTTACATCCCTTTTTACCCAGACTGCATCACTATTTTGCTGGTCAGTCATGGTAATACATTTTATTATCCTGTCTGATCCTAGTTACATCCCGTATTATCCTCCCGAGCTGAATCACTATTTTTGCTGCTGCATCACTTGTATTATATTACTTATCCCGTATGATCCGGGGTTAATCCTGTTTATACTCCAGAGCGCGCTCACTATTTGCTGGTGCAGTCACTGTGTACAACATCACTTATCCCGTACGATCCCCGAGTTACACCTGTATTATCCCCCAGAGCTGCCCACTTTCTGTGGTGCAGTCACTGTGTAAATAACACTTATCCCGTACTGATCCTGAGTTACATCTGTTTATCCTCCAAAAGGCTGCACCATATTCTGTGGTGCAGTCCTGGTGTACATACTTTATTATCCTTTTATGATACAGTTAACCCTTTTTTATCCTCCAGAGCTGCGCTCACTATTCTTCAGAATTCAGTTCTCTAAACCCATCTTGCTGGCTCAGCATCTGCATAAGGATATGTTCACAAAAGGGTATTTGGGGGGTGTCTAAGGACGTAAATTGCGCGCAATGCCCCCGAATAAACCCCGAAAAATAGCGAAAAATAAACACTAGTGCGCGCTAGGATCACCTGAGCTATTCCCGGGTGTGTGACGTCACTTTTTTTGGGCAAAAATTGGGGGGGAAAAGGGGAATTTTTAGGAGGGCCGGGCTGAAAACTTTGTTGAAAGACGGCGCGGGCAGTCGTTGAACAAGGCGTAAGGGGCGCGCACAGGTGGGCCCCCGGTTTTACCCCCGTTAAATTCCCCCCTAAGTTTCACCTGGTGAGTTGCATTTGGGCAATCTGATTTAGGATACACGACTCGCAGCCCTGTATTGTTCCAGTGACTATTCTTTGGACGCGTCCTTTAATCTTAAAGAGAATATACATGAATGAATGGGAATCGTCATCACCTTATTATGAAATATTATAGTGTAACGCAGGGAAACAATCAGCAATCCCGCATCACTCACTGTGCACAATGCGGCCGGGGCCCCTGTTATCAGGACTGCAGAGGCGTCTGCCAAAAAGACAACGCGCCGCACAGATTTACATTATCCAGGACCCAAGTCAAAAGTGTAGCCTGGAAGCCGGGTAACTATTTATAGGCCGGCGCGATCCGTCCCCGCCTTTTGTTACGGGGAAAAATGGCACATTTCTGCAGACCCTATGGGTCGCAATTATCACAACAGCGGGGGGGGAAAAACTTTTTATAGGGGTCGTGGGGTCATTCTTTTTTTAATTTTAATTTGGGCCCGACAAGTTTCTTCGTTTTTAAACAATTTATGCTTTAAATATTTTTTTTACATTATTAAAAGGCATTATGGGAAAGGAGCTGAGAAGCTCAAACACCCTCTATTGGGTGTAACAAATCCTCAATTTGCTTCTGACTCACTGAGTCTTTAAGAAGCCAAAGGGTTATTAGCAAAGCCAGTGTCACTCATCTACAGACAGCTGTTTTGGGTTTTGCCCCTCATCAGTTCAGAGTAGAGCAATACTGGCGGGCTGGGTGGGAGGCAATGAGTGGCTCATAAAAGGGAATTTCTCTCCTTGGGGAGAGCATCATATAGGTGTGTGGAGTTTTGAGATAGCCTTTTTGTCCTCCACTAAGCCTCGGCATATCACAAGGCATTATGGGAAAGGAGCTGAGAAGCTCAAGCGCCCTCTATTCATACATGTAGCCCCATATGGCTATTACTTTACGTCCAGTGCAACAGTCCAGATTCTAGGGGCCTGTCTACACAGCACAGGTTTTTGATCAGATTTACGGGGGATTCAGTATTTAGACTGAACTTAGGGCGATATGTCCCAGCTCGCCAACGCCAGTTTTTTGTACTATTTTGCGGCAAACCCACTTTTGACGCCATATTCTTGTTGTAAATGAACTGCGTTAAAACCCAAAACTAGGCGCAATTATACCGGGCACGACACTTTGTAATGCGCCTAAATATGGTGCACTGTGCGCCCCCGTCGCGCAAATGCGCCCATTAAGGCACCTTACATATGTTATGCGCCCCCGTCGGGCAATGAACCTCGATAGGCGCATTACATATACTACCAATGATATGCTATGTGCCGAGTGTTGAGCAATGCGCCCTTTTTTGATGCGATGTGTCCTTTTTTTATACGATGCGCCCTTTTTGATACAATGTCCCCTTTTTTGATACAATGCCCCCTTTGTTGATGCAATGCCCCCTTTTTTGATACGATGCCCCCTTTTTTTCATACAATGCCCCCTTTTATGATGCAATGCCCCCTTTTTTGATACGCTGGCCCCTTTTTTGATGCAATGCGCCCTTTTTTGATACAATGCGCCCTTTTTTGATACGATGTGCCATTTTAGGCGCATTAAGTAATTATGCAAGGTAAACCTGACGCCAATTTTTAAAAAGTATCGGACTTTTAGGCGCACTTTAAACCGATTTAACGCGCCTAAAACTGGCATAGATACGCCACTTTTCGGACATGTCGCCCCTAGTGTTGTGAAGACCTCAAAAGAAAATCCATGCTCAAGTCTACACAGCGCGGATTTCCTACTGAGCTGCCGTCCGCCTGGAGGAGATAGAACATGTTCTATCTTCTGTCAGATTCCCGTAGCCTCAATGAGCCTTGTACAGGGCCACAAGGCTTATGAAATCGACCCCCGGATTTCTGTGGTTTATAACCTGGGCTGTGTAGAAAAAACCCTTTAGGCTATTTTTCCACAGGCGAAAGGGAGGGGGGGGGGGGGGGTTATAGCCCAAAACCCCAATACGCCAGGTTTTTTTGGAGGCGACGCCTGATCATGCGTATTTTTGGCAAACAGGGGGGGGGGGGGGGGGGGGGGGGGGGGCCCCATGGGACATCATTGTAAGCGGCACAAAATTTTGCCGCTAAAAAATTTGAAAAATGTAAATTTTTCTTCCCCAAACAAAAAGATCGAATTCTATGCGCGGGGAGACGCGTAATCCATAGCTCTCTATGAGAGCTATGAATTACCGCAATTGCAGCGCGCATTTCGCCGCGAAAAATAAAGGAAAAAAGGGGCGAAAATTTTCCGGGGAGACATAAGCGGGGTGAACAACCCTCCCCGGGTTTCCGAACATTGTTTCTGGGAAAACATTTCCCTTAAAAAAGAATCAAAGTTTTTTAAACCTAAAAAAAAAGCAAGCAAAGGGCTCCCCCGCAGCCGCAAAACTGTGCCCCTAAAATTAAAAATATCCTTTCAGCCCCAGGAAGCAGGGAGACATTTCACCAAAAAACCGAGCGCCGCCCCCCCGCGGGTGCGCGTCACGAAATAGAAAAATAGTTTTGGATTCTTCTTCTTTTCACAGCTTGTATTTCCTAACCCACAACCCCCGGGCAGTCCATGAAAATTTTGGGGCCCTTCTCATCATAGAAAGTGATGGCGTATGGCGAGGATATGGGTGGGGGTCTGAGAGGAGCCCTCCTCCCCCAATTTTTACAGTGAAGGCTGGGAACTGCGGCTCTGTGCTTCTCAAGAGTGACAGGCAATCGCTTTCTTTGAAGATAAAAGACCTTTAAATATCACAATCCCCAACCAAGAGGGGAAAGAGAAGGGAAAGCTGCTCGCCGTGTCAGGTTAAGCACTATAGGCGACACATATGAATGGGTGCGGGCCAAAGTCGGGTGCCCCTTTTTTCAGCACGACGCCCAACCGCATGGGCAATATTTTTTAAACCCACCGGGGGGCCGGGGCTTTGGAGCCCGGAGTCGGGGCTATTTTGCAGGATTTGGGAGTCTTCATAAAAGGGACCGACTCCAACTCCCAAAATAAAAAAATTTTTTGGCCCAGTATTTTTGAGCAAAGAGCAAGGGGAATTGGGCCGCCAGTGCAACTGTTTCCCATATCTTCAGCCTCATCACATGGGGGAGGGGTAATTGTTTGACATGGAGCGGGCCAAAGGCGCCCCCGGGGGAAAAAGTTTCCCGCTCCCGGGGCAAACAGTTTTCAGCAAAAATTTTTCACGCTCTTTAAAAGGGGAAGAAGAAAGTTTTTTGGGCCATTCTTTCAAAACTGCCCTGTGGCGGGAGGAAATTTCCTTTTTTCCCCCGACACTTTTTAAGAGAGGGTTCCCCCTGGGGTCACCGTTTTTCCCCCCAAGTTAG
This sequence comes from Phyllomedusa bahiana, assembly GCA_025379985.1. Classification (NCBI taxonomy): domain Eukaryota; kingdom Metazoa; phylum Chordata; class Amphibia; order Anura; family Hylidae; genus Phyllomedusa; species Phyllomedusa bahiana. The sequence goes on from JAODAL010040650.1 coordinate 15,097, forward strand.
TGTAAAAAGGGGGCCGTTCTCTACCTGGAAATAATGAGATAAGTTTTGTGGGTCATGTTGCGGGTCTGATGGGGGCAATACTATTTCTCAAACAAATTCAGAGACCCAACAAATTTTTCCTTTGGCAGGGGTTTTTCCCATTTTCCCTTTTTTTTTCTCCATCCCCCTAAAAAGTTTTGTAAATGAGGCTACTGAATTTTATAAAAATTTTAAACCTTTATACATAAATGTGACTTGCAAGTATTTGGGCACTGTTAGTTCTCAGATTTTTTCCCTTTAAACCCTGCATTGTTACTTTTTTTGGGCCAAAAATCAAAATTTTTAATTTTTTATTATCTTTTTAGTTTTTGGGGAAACCCACTTTTGGGTTTTTTAAAACCTGCCTGAATCCTTCGGGCTCTGGATCAGTTTTAAAGGGAAACCCCTTGGAAAACTGACCCATTTCTTTTCTAAAACTTTCCCCAATGTTGGTGCAGACTGGACTTGGATACAAATCCCGCTTTTTTTTTAAAACCTTCTACCCACAAGTCTTCAAAAGATAAAAACACTGTTACCCTTTTGCTTGTCAGGGGTCTGTTCTACCAAAAACCCCCTTGATTATTCTATGAAAAGGGTGATAAACACCCGGGAAATGTGACCATTTTACTACAGGTAAAGTTATAAATTAAAAAATGCGCCGGTATGAGGGAGTCAGGAGTCCCCGGGGGTTTTGGGGAAAATTTGGGGGATTTGGGGCTTTGGCTTTTCCGACTCCCACACCCGCCGAGGGGGAGAAAGTGACTGCACATTATCCCGGACGAGATAAAAAGCCCGTTGGGTAAATTTGGGTGCCTAAGGGGCCCGGGGAGCGGGCCCCCTCCCCCCCCCCCCCCCCCTCCCCCAAAGCCAGCGAATGGGGGGCGAAAAACCGTCCCCCAAATTTCCCCCCAATAACCCCTGGGGAAAATTCGCCTTAAAGGTACAAGCTGAAGAAATGGCAGCTAATGCCGAACAGTCGGATGCGCTGGTCACAACAAGTGCTGCAATAAATCCGGGCCTCTGAACGCTTTTCAAATTTTGCTCTTTCCCGATTAACCCTTTCCAAAATCTGCTCACAATTTTAAAAATTTTTTTTTCTTGCTTCCAAATTCCTGTGTTTCGCTTTTTTATGTTTATGTTTCCAGTAAGGAGCAAATTGCTGAATTTTTTTTTTTGGGGTGATTTAAAAAAGGAAAGTTTCTAATTTAAGTCCTTTTAAAAAGGGCTGAGCCACGGTCCCCCTTTTACACCTCCTTCGGGAACGCGGAGACTGGGGCTTTTAAGCAAAACAGGGGGGAAATTAAGTATGAAAAAAGGGGCTATCAGTAAAAACTGTCTTTTTTTCCCATTGCAAACCAAAAAAGAGCCCAAAGATAGCAAAAAAAAGCCATAGATAGCAATTTAGACCCATAATACAACAAGCCCCCCTTTCAACCAAAACTTTATGCAACCAAACAGAGCCCATAGCAACCAATCGAGCCATAGCAAAAACCCAATCCCCGAAACCTCATAGCAAAAACCCAAACAGAACTCAGTTTTTAATTTTATATCGTGCTCCGAAAAATTAAAAACTGAGGTTTTCTCTGAGGTTTGGGATGGGGTTTTGAGCTCTGATTTGGGTTAAAATTAAAGGAAAAGGGTTTTGGTTTGGTTTCTGGGGGACTGATTGGTTCCATGAGCTCTGGGTTTCTATGGGGTCTGGTTGGGTTTCTAAAGAGCTCTGATTTGGGCCCCTATGGGGTTTTTGGGTTTGATGAGCTCTGATTGGGGGCTATGAGCTCTGATTTTTGGCTTGGGCTCTGATTGGTGGCTGTAAGGGCCCCTTTAAATTGGGGGGCTGTGGGCTCTGAATTGGGGGCTGTGGGGTCTGAAAATTGGGGCTGTGGGCTCTGATTGGTGGCTTTTGGGCTCTGAAAGGTTTGGGTGTGGCCTGATTTTGGGTGTTTGGGCCCCCATTGGTCCCGTGGGCTCTGATTGGTGGGTTTTGGGCTCCCGATTGGTGGGTGTTTGGGGTCTGATTGGTGGGTGTGGGCTCGATTGGTTTGCTTGGGGGGTGATTATTGCTTTGGGCTTTTGATTGGGCGCTATGGGCTCTGAGGGGCCCAATTGGCTCGATTGGGGCCCTTTTGGGCTCTGATTTGGTCCCGGGTTTTGGGGGTTTTCATTGGTAGCATGAGGGCTGATTGGGGTTTTATGAGCAACGAGACGGGCTTACCCGCCCGGGCAGTTTTCATACATAAGGCCAAAAATTTGTGAAAGTTTTCCCGGGTTTAAGGACAAATTTTGGGCTTCCCTTTTCAGGGAGGCACAAAGTAGTCGCCTCTGACAGGAAATTCCCACCCGGAAAGGGTGAATTTAAAAGGAGAAAAGGGGCCCACAGACGGGTTTTGAGGGTGACTTACGGCCCAGGTCTTCGTCAGTCTGAAGATGGGCGCGCTCTGCAACGCCGACACCACGGACATCAGAGAGTGGAGGTTATTCAAAAACCAAATTTTTTTAGAAAGAAAACCCCCCAAAAATAATACAATATTACAGCAGCAGCTCTGAAACATAGGAAATTCTGGAGAGAAAACGTTGGGATTGGGATCTTCGGGGACACAACCGTTCCATCACCCTCCTTCAGCTGCACTGCACTAGTGGGGTCTGCAGGGGACAAGGTGACTGGTAGTTTATGATTTTTTAAACTCCAGTGTAATTTTCCCCCTGTGGCTGAAAAATGAGGGGAAAGCAGAGGAAATTTATCTCTACCCGAACAGGAGAAACCCCTTTACTTCTATAAAGGGTGTTGTGGGCATGCTCCCGTGACCTGGGAAAAAGTCAGTGTGCAAGGGGGGGGGACTGTCTCCCTTTTTTTGGGGGGGGGGTGGTGGGTTTCCTTTTTTTATCAAAACCATTGGTGTCCACCTTTTTTGTAAAACCCCGCCTGTGCTGATAATGTGGAACTGTGGAGAAATTATCCCCTACGAACAGGAGAAAACCCCCTTTACTTCTATAGGAAGTGTTGTGGGCATGGGTCTGTGACCTGGGGGGTGTGCAGGGGGGAGGGGGGATTTCTCCTATTGGGGGAGGGTGGTCCCCGTGTTATCTATACAAAATTGGTGTCACCTTTTGGTTTAACCTGGGTTGTTTCTGGGGAGAAATGGGGGGAATTGGGTCTCTACAGAGCAGGAAGTGTCAGACAAATATTAGACCTAGTGGCCAAAGTGAGAACTGCAGGATTTTAGATTTTTATTTTTTTTTTAAATATTGATAGAGATATAAAAAAAAATAAAAAAAATAATAAAAAATTCTTTAAAAATGTGTTTCACATAAACAACAGGTCATTTCCTGATAACACCTTCCCTTTAAGGGGATAAGATGCAAGCGCTGTGTGTACAGTTCTCATGCAGATCTTCCATCATACCGACTTCTATCTGCCCGCTCCTTCTCTGTAACCTAACCCTGATGGACGGGACTATGACGGCAGGAGGTGTCCGCACTCTGCATCCATGCACAGGTTCGTGGTGCGGTCCAGTCCAGGGTTGCACTAGTTCCCATACATGAAAAGGCTTTTCTTCTCGGGAAAACATGAAGAGATGGAAACTTAAGTGCAATAAAACCAGTGATTTATTGAAACCAGTAAGTTTCTGAAAGAACAATTTACATTTTGCAGCTACTGTGATTATATTTGTGCCGTCGGACAAGTGAAACTCTTACCTATCAACAAAAACTCTCTAATGAGCTTTGATTTGCAATTATTCATGTGGCCGATCCGAGCCTGGATTAATAGGACGGCTGCTGAGGCCGGTGTGAATTACAGCTCTAATATGTGCACGGATTCGGTTGACTGTAACCAAGCAACCAACCGATCATAAAATTCTACCCTGCGCTGATGAGGGGCAAGCACCCCGAAACAGCTGTCTGCAGATGAACAAACTAGCATGGCTTGAATCCCTTTCACATTGCAAGGCTCTGTGAGTTGGATGTAACTTAAAGTGGTAGTGGTAATTCTCTCCTATGGCTGCTCGCTGCCCTGCATGTGAATGAGGAGGGCGGCGCTAGCGTTGTCCTCCACATTCACTTCTATGGAAATTCCGAAAGAAAGTTTCTACATAGAGAAGGATTCTTTACTGCAAGAGCAGTGAGACTGTGGAACTCTCTGCTAGAGGAAATTGTCATGGTGAATTCATAAACAGAGTTGAAAAAGGGTCTGGATACATTTCTAGATGTAATAATATAACAAGTTATAGTGACCGGGATTCTGGAGAAGGTTCTGGAGACATTTCTAGATGTAATAATAGAACAAGTTATAGTGACCGGGATTCTGGAGAAGGGTCTGGATACATTTCTAGATGTAATGATATAACAAGTTATAGTGATTAGGATTCTGGAGAAGGGTCTGGATACATTTCTAGATGTAATAATATAACAAGTTATAGTGACCGGGATTCTGGAGAAGGGTCTGGAGACATTTCTAGATGTAATAATAGAACAAGTTATAGTGACCAGGATTCTGGAGAAGGGTCTGGAGACATTTCTAGATGTAGTAATAGAACAAGTTTTATAGTGACCGGGAGTGTGGAGAAGGGTCTGGAGACCTTTCTAGATGAAATAATATAACAAATTATAGTGACGGGATTCTGGAGAAGGGTCTGGAGACATTTCTAGATGTAATAATAGAACAAGTAACAGTGACCGGGATTCTGGAGAAGGGTCTGGATCCATTTCTAGATGTAATAATATATCAAATTATAGTGACCAGGATTATGGAGAAGGGTCTGGATACATTTTTTAGATGTAAATAATATAACAAGTTATTGTGACTGGGATTCTGTAGAAGGGTCTGGATACATTTCTAGGTGTTATAATATAACAAGTTATAGTGACCAGGATTCTGGAGAAGGGTCTGGAGACATTTCTAGATGTAATAATAGAACAAGTTATAGTGACCGGGATTCTGGAGACATTTCTAGATGTAATAATATAACAAGTTATAGTGACCGGGATTCTGGAGAAGGGTCTGGAGACATTTCTAGATGTAATAATATAACAAGTTATAGTGACCAGGATTCTGGAGAAGGGTCTGGATACATTTCTAGATGTAATAATATAACAAGTTATAGTGACCAGGATTCTGGAGAAGGGTCTGGATACATTTCTAGATGTAATAATATAACAAGTTATAGTGACCGGGATTCTGGAGACATTTCTAGATGTAGTAATATAACAAGTTATAGTGACCGGGATTCTGGAGAAGGTTCTGGATACATTTCTAGATGTTATAGTAACCCGGATTCTGGAGAAGGGTCTGGAGACATTTCTAGATGTAATAATAGAACAAGTTATAGTGACCGGGATTCTGGAGAAGGGTCCGGATACATTTCTAGATGTAATAATATAACAAGTTATAGTGACCGGGATTCTGGAGAAGGGTCTGGATACATTTCTAGATGTAATAATATAACAGGTTCTAGTGACCAGGATTCTGGAGAAGGGTCTGGATACATTTCTAGTTGTAATAATATAACAAGTTATAGTGACCAGGATTCTGGAGAAGGGTCTGGATACATTTCTAGATGTAATAATATAACATGTTATAGTGACCAGGATTCTGGAGAAGGGTCTGGATATCATCCACTGCGGCATCCAAGGAAATTTATTGCACTTTTCATTGCATTCAGATTTTCCTATTATTTTTGTTTTATGGAGATTGATTGCATTTCACTAATCTCCTACCAACATGTGCTGATATTTTTCTTGATTTATAGCACAAATTTCCATCTGACATATTTCCATAGTGAATTAATGGAAATTACCTTTAGGATGTTAGAATAATTCCTATAAATTAAAGACCAAAATGCAGATGATGTGTCCCCAGCGCATAGAACATAACAAAGAAATCACTAAAACAAATGTAATATAAGAACACTATCAAGACGGCCCAAACGTCTTCTGTGAACAATTTTAAAAGAATTAAAATTGCCGATCTATTAGAATACCAGTCAGCTGCACTTTTCTTGTGTAAATTGGGTGATGACCAATACAGCCCCTGGACATAACCCCAGAAAGTGCATGCTGAGTGCATGGTCACCAGGATTTTTGACTTTGTAGCACATACAAGAATCATAGCTGTGACAGTAGTCATGAAATAAAGAGGTATTCCCACCACAGACATTGATGGTATTTCGATGCCATCAATGTCTGACAGGTGCAGGTCCCACCTCTGAATGAGAATGAGCCCTGAAACCTTTTTGTTTCAAACCAAAAAATGGTCAAGACTCAACCAACCGCCTCCCTACACCTATCATGGAAAGTGTCGGCTCAGAATGAAGAACCGGCGGCGCTTGTGCATGACTCTCTATTATGTTCTATGGGAGTTCTGAGTACAGCCAACACAGCTGCCCTGTACTGGGAACTCCCATAGAGGAGAATGGAGAGAACACAGCACTCCCCTGTACTGGGAACTCCCATAGAACAGAATGGAGAGAACACAGCGCTCCCCTGTACTGGGAACTCCCATAGAACAGAATGGAGAGAACACAGTGCTCCCTTGTACTGGGAAATCCCATAGAACAGTGCTCCCCTGTACTGGGAACTCCCATAGAACAAAATGGAGAGAACACAGCGCTCCCCTGTACTGGAAACTCCCATAGAACAGAATGGAGAGAACACAGCACTCCCCTGTACTGGGAACTCCCATAGAACAGAATGGAGAGAACACAGCGCTCCCCTGTACTGGGAACTCCCATAGAACAGAATGGAGAGAACACAGCGCTCCCCTGTACTGGGAACTCCCATAGAACAGAATGGAGAGAACACAGCGCTCCCCTGTACTGGGAACTCCCATAGAACAGAATGGAGAGAACACAGCGCTCCCCTGTACTGGGAACTCCCATAGAACAGAAAGGAGAGAACACAGCGCTCCCCTGTACTGGGAAATCCCATAGAACAGAATGGAGAGAACACATTGCTCCCCTGTACTGCGAACTCCCATACAACAGAATGGAGAGAACTCAGATATCCCCTGTATTGGGAACTCCCATAGAACAGAATGGAGAGAACACAGCGCTCTCCTTTACTGAGAACTCCCATAGAACAGAATGGAGAGAACACAGTGCTCCCCTGTACTGGGAACTCCCATAGAACAGAATGGAGAGAACACAGCGCTCCCCTGTACTGGGAACTCCCATAGAACAGAATGGAGAGAACACAGCGCTCCCTTGTACTGGGAACTCCCATAGAACAGAATGTCAATTTATGTGCAAACGTGACCGATTCCTCATTCTTAGCTGACGCTTTTGGGGGCCCATTCCTGAGATAGGTGCAGGTCTCAGAGGTGGGTCCTGCACCTATCAGACTTTGATGGGATATCCTATCCTATCGTTATGCCAGGATAGCAGACTGGCAGTAACAGACATTACTGCCATTAGTGACACTACATCCATTCTGTAGACATATGCCGGGTGTTATCCTAAAGGAGAGCATAATACAACCATATTAATCCTTACCTTGGCTATCTTGATAAAATGGCTCAGTATTTCCGCTCTAATCTTTAACGTCTGTGTTGTTAGGATTTCTCGGACAACCCAGAAACTGACCTACAAAGAAACCAGCAAAAAAAATTAAAGGGAACCAGTAAAGCAAATCATAAATCAATTCTCAAATAGGTTTCCTGAGTCTTCATTCATCTCCCTGTGATGTTTTCTGTGCTAATTTTGAGATTTCCTGTGCTGTATGCAGCCTCCCTTTCATGTGGCCGAGAAACACAATTTCATGTTAGAAAGCAGTCTCCCTTTGCCCTGTCAGGGGGTGTTCACACGGCGTATTTGCAGTTCATATTTCGAAGCGTAATTGCTGAAGTATGGACCGCAAACACGGTAATTCATGGCTCTCGTTGAGCAGTTTTCCCCCACGCGTATGACTTGCCGAGAGAAAGAAGTGTCATGTCTATGGGGGCCGGCACAGAGCGTTTTAGAAGTATGCGCTGGTTAGCGCGTATTTCTAAATACCCGGTGCATTGCGGCGTGTAGAGTCTGAGGGCCTATCCTACATCTGAGGCTGGACCCTTCCACATCTGAGGCTGGATCCTTCCACATCTGAGGCTGGATCCTTCCACATCCGAGGCCGGACCCTTCCACATCCGAAGCCGGATCCTTCCACATCCGAGGCCGGACCCTTCCACACCTTAGGCCGGACCCTTCGACACCTGAGGCCGGACCCTTCTACACCTGAGGCCGGACCCTTCTACATCTGAGGCTGGACCCTTCCACATCTGAGGCTGGACCCTTCCACATCCGAGGCTGGACCCTTCCACATCCGAGGCTGGACCCTTCCACATCTGAGGCCGGACCCTTCCACATTTGAGGCCGGACCCTTCCACATTTGAGGCCGGACCCTTCCACATCTGAGGCCGGACTCTTGCACATCTGAGGCCGGACTCTTGCACATCTGAGGCCGGACCCTTCCACATCTGAGTCCGGACCCTTCCACTTCTGAGGCCGGACCCTTCCACTTCTGAGGCCGGACCCTTCCACTTCTGAGGCCGGACCCTTCCACATCTGACGCTGAACCCTTCCTCTTCTGCGGCCTGACCCTTCTACTTCTGAGGCCGGACCCTTCTACATCTGAGGCCGGACCCTTCTACATCTGAGGCCGGACCCTTCTACACCTGAGGCTGGACCCTTCTACACCTGAGGCTGGACCCTTCTATATCTGAGGACCTATCCTACACCTAAGGCTGGACCTTTCTACCTTTAAGTACCGATCCTACATCGGAGGACCTATCCTACATCTGAGGCTGGACCCTTCTACATTTTAGGTTGGACCCTTCTACATCTGAGGACCTATCCGACATCTGAGGCTGGACCCTTCTACATTTTAGGCTGGACCCTTCTACATCTGAGGACCTATCCTACATCTGAGGCCGGACCCTTCTACATTTAAGTACCTATCCTACATTTGAGGCTGGACCCTTCTACATCTGAGGCTGGAACCTTCCACATCTGAGGCCGGAACTTTCCAGATCTTAGGCCGGACCCTTCCACATCTGAGGCCGGACCCTTCTACATCTGAGGCCGGACCCTTCCACTTCTGAGGCCGGACCCTTCCACTTCTGAGGCCGGACCCTTCCACTTCTGAGGCCGGACCCTTCTACACCTGAGGCTGGACCCTTCCACACCTGAGGCTGGACCCTTCCACATCTGAGGGCGGACCCTTCTACATCTGAGGCCGGACCCTTCTACACCTGAGGCTGGACCCTTCTACACCTGAGGCTGGACCCTTCTATATCTGAGGACCTATCCTACACCTAAGGCTGGACCTTTCTACATTTAAGTACCGATCCTACATCTGAGGACCTATCCTACATCTGAGGCTGGACCCTTCTACATTTTAGGTTGGACCCTTCTACATCTGAGGACCTATCCTACATCTGAGGCTGGACCCTTCTACATTTTAGGCTGGACCCTTCTTCATCTGAGGACCTATCCTACATCTGAGGCCGGACCCTTCTACATTTAAGTACCTATCCTACATTTGAGGCTGGACCCTTCTACATCTGAGGCTGGAACCTTCCACATCTGAGGCCGGACCATTCCACATCTGAGGCCGGACCCTTCCACATCTGAGGCCGGACCCTTCTACATCTGAGACCGGACCCTTCTACATCTAAGGCCAGACCCTTCTACATCTAAGGCCGGACCCTTCCACATCTGAGGCCGTACCCTTCCACATCTGAGGCCGGACCCTTCCACATCTGAGGCTGGACCCTTCCACATCTGAGGCTGGACCCTTCCACATCTGAGGCCGGACCCTTCCACATCTGAGGCCGGACCCTTCCACACCTGAGGCTGGACCCTTCTACACTTGAGGCTGGACCCTTCTACACCTGAGGCTGGACACTTCCACATCTGAGGCACTATCCTACATCTGAGGCTGGACCCTTCCACATCTGAGGCTGGACCCTTCCACATCTGAGGCCGGACCCTTCCACATCTGAGGCCGGACCCTTCCACATCTGACGCCGAACCCTTCCACATCTGACGCCGAACCCTTCTACATCTGAGGCCGGACCCTTCTACACCTGAGGCCGGACCCTTCTACACCTGAGGCTGGACCCTTCCACATCTAAGGCTGCACCCTTCCACACCTGAGGCTGGACCCTTCTACACCTGAGGCTGGACCCTTCTACACCTGAGGCTGGACCCTTCTACATCTGAGGACCTATCCTACACCTAAGGCTGGACCTTTCTACATTTAAGTACCGATCCTACATCTGAGGACCTATCCTACATCTGAGGCTGGACCCTTCTACATCTGAGGACCTATCCTACATCTGAGGCTGGACCCTTCTACATCTGAGGACCTATCCTACATCTGAGGCTGGACCCTTCTACATCTGAGGACATATCCTACATCTGAGGCTGGACCCTTCTACATTTTAGGCTGGACCCTTCTACATCTGAGGACCTATCCTACATCTGAGGCCGGACCCTTCTACATTTAAGTACCTATCCTACATTTGAGGCTGGACCCTTCTACATCTGAGGACCTATCCTACACCTAAGGCTGGACCCTTCTACATTTAAGTACCTATCCTACATTTGAGGCTGGACCCTTCTACATCTGAGGACCTATCCTACACCTAAGGCTGGACCCTTCTACATTTAAGTACCTATCCTACATTTGAGACTGGACCCTTCTACATCTGAGGACCTATCCTACACCTAAGGCTGGACCCTTCTACATTTAAGTACCGATCCTAGATTTGATTCTGAACCCCTCTGTCTTTCCATAATAGCCTGTTATGCAGCCCCTCACATGTCCATAGCATCTCACTGGGTTTTCTCTGGCCGCTATAAGCCAGTACTTTCCCGAGTGATTACAAAATGACTGAGTTAGATAAGTCGTTATAATACAATGAAGACATTAAATTCTAAAACTATTTACTTCACAAACTGCAAAACGTTATATAATGTATGAGCATACCCTCGCGGTGTTCTCCCCGTCCCCTGTACATGCACCAGACGTCTTGTTTCTCATTAAAAAGTGAGATTTCATTTTTTCCGAGCTCTGTAGAAATGAGCTAAGAGGCGATAACCGGCCAACCGCAGATTAATACTCATGGCCTCTACGTCAGGTTTTTGTGGCCGGGGAGGCCTTTTCTGGGTCCTTCTTACATAACAATGTTCTGCTTGCTGACCTCTGCGCTGAGCGGGCGGCTGCTTTCCAATGTCTAATTTCTAGGATTTATAGGTCATAGAATTGAATCAAAAGTTTCATTTTGGTTCCAGCAGAAAATAACTGAATGCATTTTTAAGTTAATTTTAAGAGGCCGTCTACTACAACTCCCAGCATGCTCTGCTGATTGGCAAATACAACAACTCCCAGCATGCTCTGCTGAGTGGCAAATAATCGTTCTTCATTTCTTTTAGACATAGCAGTTTTTAGAGTTTTCTCAGCAGTAAACTGGCTTGAAACCATAAACAAGTAGGTTTGCCAAAACTGACAGATCTTGGGCTCTCCTCACCGATCTTGGGCTCTCCTCACCGATCTTGGGCTCTCCTCACCGATCTTGGGCTCTCCTCACCGATCTTGGGCTCTCCTCACCGATCTTGGGCTCTCCTCACCGATCTAGGGCTCTCCTCACCGATCTTGGGCTCTCCTCACCGATCTTAGGCTCTCCTCACCGAACTTAGGCTCTCCTCACCGATCTTAGGCTCTCCTCACCGATCTTAGGCTCTCCTCACAGATCTTAGGCTCTCCACACCGATCTTGGGCTCTCCACACCGATCTTGGGCTCTCTACACCGATCTTGGGCTCTCCTCACCGATCTTGGGCTCTCCACACCGATCTTGGGCTCTCCACACCGATCTTGGGCTCTCCACACCGATCTTGGGCTCTCCACACCGAGCTTGGGCTCTCCTCACCGATCTTGGGCTCTCCTCACCGATCTTGTGCTCTCCTCACCGATCTTGGGCTCTCCTCACCGATCTTGGGCTCTCCTCACCGATCTTGGGCTCTCCTCACCGATCTTGGGCTCTCCTCACCGATCTTGGGCTCTCCTCACCGATCTTGGGCTCTCCTCACCGATCTTAGGCTCTCCTCACCGATCTTAGGCTCTCCTCACCGATCTTAGGCTCTCTACACCGACCTTAGGCTCTCCACACCGATCTTAGGCTCTCCACACCGATCTTAGGCTCTCCTCACTGATCTTAGGCTCTCCTCACCGATCTTAAGCTCTCCTCACCGATCTTAAGCTCTCTTTATGGACGTACAGAGAAACCTTATGAAACTCTACCTTAAGTCGTCTTTTGTGGGTGGGGAGGGGGTCCTCTTAAAGAAGATGGCCGATATAAATAAGCCCCCATTCACACAGTGTCATAGTGTCCATTGGCATACCATGAGGCATTTATCTTGAATGACACCCCGGTACGGCCATGATGAAACCATAGAGTTCTCCAGGTCAAAAGAAGTCCTAATTGGACTACATCTGCCCTGCTTACCAAACATATACACTTTACCACCACATAAAGTCTATACGTTCAGTTAATAGGGCAAACAACCAATTCATACTACTTATGTCCTATAGAACTCTATGTCCCTGTCACAGCCCCACCGGTTCATCTGCCAGAATAAATTTCTCATTGTATCCCAATGGATACCACAAAGACTACGTAAATGCGGTCTATATGTGGAGTCACTGGAAAATCGTAGAAGAGGGTGGCCTTCTCAAAGAAGATTGCCAATATGCATTAATGTGGAGGCACTGAAAGTTCAGATATTTGTGCGATCTTCTTAAAGGGGTTGCCCAGTAAAGAAAAATATATATATGTTGTTGGGGCCAGGGTGGTCCAAAAACAACCACAAAAACCTAATACTTACCTAGCTGTCGCCAGTGCCCACTTGACTTACGACTTCTCATCCCGACATACTGGAAGGGCTCGAATTCCATTGTAAGTGACTAGAGCATTAGCTTCTCCTCAATGTCGGGATGAGAACCCATAAGTCTATGGGAGGGGATCACCGGGATTGACCGTATTGTGGGACAGCTAGGCAAGTATTGGTTTTTCTTCTATTGTGGACCATGTAGGCCCAAATTACATGTATTTTTTTCATGGACAACCCCTTTAAAAGAAGAAGGCCAGTATGCATAGTATGTGGAGAATCTGGAGAACGTGGTGGTCTTTCCAGAGGTGTTACTTGCAGAGATACAGCATTAGCTTGGAAGGGATGGCCATCTTGGACATTTTATTTCACCGCCCACCAAGCCCTTGGTACTGTGACAACCTCTTCTATCTGGGAATCTAAGTCTGGCCCCAAACCGCATTTTTGTGTTGGAAAGAACAAAATCAGTTCCCGGAGTGTCCAGCAGTTTATTTTCACATCTGTTTTTTTGCAATAGCCAAATACTTTTTTTTTTTGTAATTAAGGGGCAGAGGACGGGAGACGTGTCCAAGTGGCTGATAGTAGTTTTTTCCACTCGATGGAAACAGTAAAAAAAAATAGAGAGAAACTGGATCCATGTGAAAATGACCTAATCATGTTAATCCGCCCGCCCCGGTGCCAGATTTCTTGATTGGACTCAGCGTTTACAACCATGAATTTAATTTAGGACGTTCAACAAAGTCAGTCCGGTGCGGATAAAGCCGCCTCTTGTAGCCAAAAAAGGATCAATCTAGCCCAACTGTCCTTGGCGGATAATCCGTGATGATAAAGGTAACATTGCCTTCACACAGTGAAACAGATACTCAAGGGATTCATGATAAAATAGAAAAAGAAAAAAACCTAAATATATATTTTTTTTATACTTTATTATAAATAATTTCTTCCTTTGGAACTTGGATCGCCACCATCGCTTTGGGAATTGGAGACCGGCAGCCGCAAACTACGACGTCCACCCTTCAATATAAGCGCAAAATTGTGTTGTACCAAGAGGTGAGTGCAATACTAGCTCTACTTTTAGCTTTGTACCCTAATGTAGTTTACCATGTGTGCGCTATTTTTCCTCTTGTTCTTTTCAGATACCCAAAGGAAGACCGTTTATTATGGAAACTCCCATAGAACAGAATGGAGAACACAGAGCTCCTCTGTACTGGGAACTCCCATAGAACAAAATGGAGAGAACACAGCTCTCCCCTGTAATGGGAACTCCCATAGAACAGAATAAAGAACACAGCACTCCCCTGTACTGGGAACTCCCATAGAACAGAATGGAGAACACAGCGATCCCCTGTACTGGGAACTCCTATACAACAGAATGGAGAGAACACAGCGATCCCCTGTACTGGGAACTCCCATACAACAGAATGGAGAGTCGAGTGCAATCGTGACCCGTTCTTCCTTCTGAGCTGACACTTTTGGAGGCCCCTTCCAAGGCAAGGTGGAGGGCCCACAGAAGGTTGTCAATTTTAAGACACTTTCCGAGTCCCATTCTCACGACAGGTGCGGGTCTCTGGGTCCGGCACCTATTACATATCCTATCGATATTCAATCAATGCGGGATAGAGGGATGCTCCCATCTTGCCCTTGGATGGCTTATCGATAGGACATGCCACCAAAGTGTGATAGGACTGGGCCTGGCACCTATCTTGGAAACGGGATGGGAACATCTATGTAAATAGAAGCCAAAAGCCTGCGGCAAGCAGATGGTCCAGTCCATACTTGCCAAACACCATCAAAATTTGGGAGATTTTTCCGGAACACCTACATCCCACCCGAAAACAACAGTGGAAGTTGCCAAATTGGATGCTCCTAGAGGTGAAAGGCAGCACAACATCCCACGTAATAGAGAAGCGTGAGCCGCTACTGACGCCATTGACCCATTTTAAGAAAGAGCAATTACATGGAGGAGACAATTTCCAAACCTAAATATTGAAAAATTTTGAGCATTGCTTCACATTGATGAAGCAAGAACTCCGGGACTGTAGGAAAATAGCGAGCAACCTCGAAGTAATTCAAACCAGTGAGTCTCCGAGACTACAATGGAGCGTTGCAGAGGTTCGGGGGCGTCTCGTAGCTACTGCCCAACATAACATCCGCAGCTATTTTGGAAATAAATGACCTCAGTATTCACATTATATAAAGAGAGATGAAAAATGATGCATTAAGGGGAAATGATTGCAAAGATGATAAACAGATCTCCATCCAGGATGTGCGACGCGTTCCAAACACCGCCCTCCTGTAATGTAAAGTGCAACCTAAAGTGCATTCCTGATGCTATGAGCTAAATGGGCTTTAAAATGGAAAATGTGTGTTGCCCTATGTTAAACCGCGTCCCAGAGCAACTATAATGGACTGGATCTCAAATGGGGATCAAAGGAAAAGGCTTTTACTTTGTATATTGCACATGTACAAGGTCTCACTGTCAGCGGCCTGCACATGTCATACAGCAAGAGGTGCAAAATTAGTATTCTGACCATTGGAGGACCCGAGGCATTGCTATGACTTAAAGGGGTTGTCTCACTACAAGGATTGCTGCTTTTTATGTTAAACATCTTGAAAAAACAAGTAATTGCAATATGTGTGCTTTAACAGTGTCCTACCTATTCCCCTTATGTGGGCTGCATCAGCTCCTCAGGTCGCTATAGCTACAGACCTGTTCGATCTCTCCTGATAGGCCGCCAGCACTGTTTGCTTTAGCTACAGACCTGTTCGATCTCTCCTGATAGGCTGCCAATGCTGGTTGCTATAGCTACAGACCTGTTGGATCTCTCCTGATAGGCTGCCAGGACTGGTTGCTATAGCTACAGACGTGTTCAATCTCTCATGATAGGCTGCCAGCACTGGTTGCTATAGCTACAGACGTGTTCAATCTCTCACGATAGGCTGTCAGCACTAGTTGCTATAGCTACAGACTTGTTCGATCTCTCCTGATAGGCTGCCAGCACTGGTCGCTATAGCTACAGACCTGTTCAATTTCCTCACAATAGGCCGCCAGCACTGGCTCACTGATCACAAGCGCTCAGCTATACTCAGGACTATCGTAGACCTGAAAGGGTGTACAACTCCCCATTCTGTAAGGCTGGCTCATAGTGCGCTACGAGCCGGCCTCGCCGACAGGGGAGATGCCTGCGCTTGTGCAGTGCTCCCCAATTTTTCTATAAACCTTCCCTTTATAGCCAAGCGAGTGTGCTTCACTATATGTGGTACTCCCACAGACATGAATGGGGGAAAGCTGCACAAATGCGGACATCTCCCTGGTTTTAGAGGCCGGCTCCTAATGCGCCAAGAGCCAGCCCCACAGAATGGGGAGATGGTCGCGTTTGTGCAGTTCTCCCCATTCCTTTTGTATGGCAGTTCAAATATAGTTGGGCGCGTGTGATCGGCTATACTCAGGACTATCACGAAGAAGGGGAGCTGCACAAGGGTGGCCCCCTCACCATTCTGTGAGGCCTGCTCATAGTGCGCTACAAGCCGGCCTCATACAAAGGAGAGATGTCCGCGGTGCTCCCCAATTTTTTCTATGACCCTTCCTTTTATAGCAGAACGAGTGTGCTTTATTATATTCGGTACTCCCACAGACATGAATGGGGGAGAGCTGCACAACGAGGGACATCTCCCCATTTTATGAGGCCAGCCCATAGTGCGCTACAAGCCGGCCTCACACAAAGGGGGGATGTCCGCGCTTGCGCTGTGCTCCCCAATTTTTATATAGCTGAACGTGTGTCCTTCCCTATATTCATTACTCCCACAGATATGTATATGGGAGAGCTGCACAAGTGTGGACACCTCCCCATTCCATGAGGTCGGCTCATATTGCGCTACAAGCCAGCCTCATACAAAGGGGAGATGTCCGCGCTTGCGCGGTGCTCCCCAATTTTTCTATGGCCCTTCCTTTTATAGCTAAATGAGTGTGCTTCACTATATTCGGTACTCCCACCGATATGAATGGGGGAGAGCTGCACAACGAGGGACATCTCCCCATTTTGTGAGGCCAGCTCATGGTGCGCTACAAGCCGGCCTCCCACAAAAAGGAGATGTCAGCGGGTGGAGAGCTGCACAAGCGTGCTCAGTGAGGCCGGCTCATGGCGAGCTACGAGTCAGGTTCAGAAGGGAATTTGCCAAAGTGAATACAACTGTTATTCTTGTTGGTGCCAATAATCCCAACAATCATTAATCTTCCATGTTGTCCCCCCCCCTGTCGGTCTGTACCTGGTTAAAGCGTCTTGTAAAGGCGACAACATTCGGAGCTATAATGTGTTTTTCCTTCTTGATCCAGCCGCAGCTGGCCAGCTCCTGAAAACAGAACAGAGGTGACATAAGTTATCCAACTTTGGTCATCAGACTTTAGATTTATAGAAGAAAAAAAAATTGTAAATTTTACACTTCCTCTTGATGTGACATTCCCACCGACTACGCCCTGTGTGCCGACACATTCCCACCGAAATACAATCACAACTAAAACCCAACAAGTGTCAGTAATAAAAAATATTAAAAAAATCATATTCCGAAAGCTCCCGAATCCCGGACCGGACATCTGTTGTCTAGATCCTATAATTGGATTTGCTGTTGCCTTGGGACCAGTTTTCTAATTGGACTTACTATGACCATCTGTCCTACACTCACTGTTTACTATGGTCGGCTTCTGTTTAGCCTAATTATGGGCTACCACGACCGCCGTGTGACCTCAATGTTTGCTTATGGAGGGGAAAAAAAAAAAAAAAAGTTGTGTGCGACTATTCTACCCATGTACAACAACGAGGTTACAGGACACATGGAAGCGGCCGTGAAGCCCCAGCTCAAAATTATAGGATTGTACTACTTGTAATCAGACTTAATCATAACTCTTCATTAGGAAGGTCTCCAAAAAAAAAAAAAAAAACTCAACAGAAACAAAAAGAAACCTAAAACCTGTATTTTCACAAATAAAACCAAATTTAAAAAAAACATATTCAGAACATAAAGAGACAATTTATTCTAGACGAAAAGAGAAGACCGGTCGCCCATCTCATCCAAATGTAACTGCTTAAAATTGCTTCTTAACCCTTTCGAGACCACGGTCATCGGAGTCCTGAACGTCCGGAGCAAAAGTTTCCCCCCTTCAGGGTTAATGCACACAGGACGAAAGTGCTGGGAAAGTTTTCCGCAGGTAAATCTGCACGTAAAAATCTCCAACAAATTGTGCGGATTTCAGTGCAGATTTTATGGTGGATTTCAGCCCCTTTCATTCACTCAGTAAATTAGTGATAGATTTCAAAGAATTGTCCAGTGGGGAAAAATTCATATTAAATGGGACCAGAGGGGGAAGAAAAAAAACAGAAAAATAAAACCATGTGATACTTACCTCCCAGTCTCCCGCTGCTCCGAAGCTGCACAGGATCCGCTCCTCTTTACTTCCAGGTTCTCATCCCAACACACAGGAGAGGCTCTCGCTTCATAATGAGTGAATAGAGCGCTATCCTCTCCCATGTGTCGGGAAAAGAACCCCTAAGTGAAGCGAAGTGGATTCCATTCACTCAGTAAATCAGTGACAGATTTCAAAGGATTGTCCAGTGGGGAAAACTTCATCTTAAATGGGTCCAGAGTGGGGGGCAGAAAAAAAGAGCACGTGATACTTACCTCCCGGTGTCCCGCTTCTCCGAAGTGACCCAGAATCCGCTCCTTTTCACTTCCAGGTTCTCATCCCAACACACAGGAGAGGCTCGCGCTTCATAATGAGTGAATAGAGCGCTATCCTCTACCATGTGTCGAGAGAAGAACCCCGAAGTGAAGAGAAGTGGATTCCATTCACTCAGTAAATCAGTGACAGATTTCAAAGGATTGTCCAGTGGGGAAAAATTCATCTTAAATGGGACCAGAGTGGGAGGACAGAAAAAAATAGCATGTGATACTTACCTCCCGATGTCCCGCTTCTCCGAAGCTGCCCAGGATCTGCTCCTCTTCACTTTCACATTCTCATTCCAACACACAGAAGAGGCTCTCCCATGTGTCGGGAGATGAATCCCGAAGTGAAGAGAAGTGGATCCCCAGGGCTGCCCTGGAGCACCCGGCACCTCCGACAACCTACTATTAATATTAGGAGCAATGTAATGCTTTATTTCTCCAATAGAGGTGCTGTAGGATAACCGAACACCTGCAGCTGATCAATGACATTTCTAGCAGATCACCTCATTGTTAAAAGTCCCTACCAACTAGTAGGGATTTCTCTAAGAAAAGTGTATTTGAAATTGTTTAATAATTTGAAGGGGTTTTCCAATCTCAGACATTTATGGCATAATGATAGGATAGGATATCAATGTGTGATAGATGCGGGACTCGCCTCTGGGACCTGCACCTATTATGGGAAACGTGTCCGAGAACAAAGAACTGGTTGCACATGCGCATGACTCTCCATACTGTTCTATGGAAGTTCCAAGTACAGCTGAATACACCAATCCCCTGTACTGGGAACTGCCATCCATGTGTTTTAAATGTGGGGTCTCCACTTTATAGGACCCAACAATCAAATTTGAGAACGGGCCCCCAAAAGTGTTGACACAGAACAGAGAGCTGGTCGCGCATGCACATGACTCTCCCTGCTGTTTTATGGGAGTTCTGAGTACAGCCAGCCAAATACACCACTCCCCTGTACTGGGAACTGCTATCAATGTGTGATAAATGTGGGCCTCACCTATAGCACCCGCATCTATATTGGGAACGGGCCCCCAAAAGTGACTCTCCATACTGTTCTATGGGAGTTCAGAGTGCAGCTGAACACACTGCACACCTGTACTGGGAACTGCCATGATGGGTACGGGGTACCACCCATGGGACCTGCACAATTTTGAACAGAGAAGTAGCCGCATTTGTGTGGTTATTCTCCATTCATTTCAATGGGAGTTCCGAGTACAGTAGAGCAGATGCACTCGGCTGTACTCAGAAGCCCCACTGAAATAAATAGGGTACAATCTCAGAATCAGGGCCACTTCTCTATTCCGAACAGAGAGTATTGGGGTCCCAGACACTGACTTAAAATATTATAATCTATTTTTTGTGTACTTGTCATAAGCAAAAAGTCCAGCTCCCTTTTCCACCCTTGAGGACGTCTTCTCCTGAATTTTCGGATATGAAGGGTCAGTATTAGCCCTTTGGGTTTGCACTGGAACAGAACGTCACTGTAGTGTCATTAATACACATCACTGCGATGTGTTTTTCTTAGTAACCAATTACCAATAAACCCAGGTACTGGAGATGTTTAATGGCCACAGCAGTCTAATGATGAAATCCTTCTTCTTGGAAGAAGGGAAAAAAACAAAAAAAAAAAAAACAACCCCTCATAGGAATTTCCAATAAGGAAGGGCCTCCTGAGTAAAAAGCTCCAAGGATTCCTCGTATTTTAGCAGAGAAACGTTAAAGAAAATTTAACGATTGTTTGAGAAACTTCTTATTGAACTTTCTGTCTGGAAATATCTAATAGGAAGCGCTGTAGACCCCGACTGGAGCACCACCCCGTCTCCTCCGCGCCGTCAAGCTCATCGACACTCAATTAGCAATGACCTGACACTAGGTTCCTTCAGAAGACCAAAAAGCTGCCACCACTTTTGCTTTACTTCTTCCCCTTTTAAATAAAGCATGTATTAACCGGGTAGTTATCCTGAAAAGTACCCCCAGCTGTAAACAGGCACCGGAGGGCCCCGGTGCCAAACTCAAGGCCTGGAAAGAAGATGATTAAACCCAGTCCCCCTGCGGGGGGCCCTGGGGATCTGCCCGGGGGTTGGGAAAAGAAACACTGGTTTATGGCAATACTGAAAAGTCTAACTGAAAATTGGGCCAAAAAAACTCGAAAAAACACTCCTACCCAGCCAAAAGGTTTTTTTTTTTTAGTTTTGGATAGTGAGGAAGGGTTTTTTACATTTGTTTTGCCGTCTGTGCCTTTTTAAGAATTTCAATTCATGGCTGCTTGGCAGCTGGAATTGGTCATTCCCACTACTATCTATGTGGAACTGAACTACAAGGCCAATTCCCCCCTAAGCCTAGGGGCAATGGAAGTGGGGCAGTGTAGGTTGATATATAATAATAATAATACATATATTTTTTTATTTATTATTAAATATATATATAAAAAAATATACACACACCACACACACATAATATAACACATATATATGAACCCACATATAATACTTTTTACATTTATGTTAATGTAATAAAGTGTGTATATTATTAAAGTGGTGTATATATAATATATATAATTTTATATATATATATATATAATTTTACATACATATATAGGGAGTTTCAACTTACACCTCCCACTTCCCTCTGTTCCCAGGTTATATGGTGTGTGTATGCATGTATATTTTTAATATAAATATATATATAAATATATAAATAATTTTATATATATCACACACACCACCATATAATACACATATAATGAACACACCCCTTTCATACATATATAAAATATATAGTATATATAATGTGTAATATAGTATGCATATGTATGTGGTGTATAAGGCAGTTTTCAAAATTACACTGCCCCACTTTCCCTCTGTTCCTAGGCTTATATGTGTGTGTGTGTGGTGTGGTGTGTGTGTGTGTGTGTATTATGTTGGGGGTTTGTATGTATTTTTTTGGGTTTTTTTGTTGTATGTTTATTATATATATATATATTTTAT
>JAODAL010040651.1:0-36689 GCA_025379985.1 Phyllomedusa bahiana
AAAAAAAACCACTGAAAAATTTTCAGTTTTCAATTTTCTCTTCAAGGGTAAAATTTTTGGGAGAAAAATGTACTTGTTATTTTTTTTATAAAAAATGACAACAATTCCGAATAAAAAACAAAAAATGTTGTATTTTTGCAGAAAATAAAATTTTCAAAAAAATAAAAAAGAACAGAAGCTGTCAGCCCTCAAATGCAAAAAATCAATTTAGATTTATTAAAAACAATAAGACTAATTTTTTAAATTTTCTTTTCAACCCCTTGGCATGGAAAAAGTTTTTTTTTCATTCACATCCTTTTTGGGCTATTCCTACATTTTTTGCCACCCATTTTCCCTATTAAAAGGGGATTGTAAGACTACAGCAGTTTTTTTTATATTTTCCCCTTTTAAAATAAGATTTGGTTCGGGGTGATCACCTATCAAAGCCATTAAGTAGAATGAGGGGGATTTGGGTTTTGGACACGGGGAATTTAAGGGCCCCGTCACACATGTAAATCTGATTGTTAGAAAAGTGAGGGGTCTCTTAATTTTTTCCAGAGCGGGATTAAGGCAGCAATTTTCTCCTCTTCTCCTCTTGCACAAGTTTTTTTTAACATTCACCAAAATTTTTGGTTTTTGAAATAAATTCACCCTTTCCCATTCATACTGTTTACAACTTTTTTTTTGAAATTTAAACAATCAGGTTTCGTGGTTACTTAATATGGCCCCTTTTATCATATTTGCCAAACTTTTAAACCATGAACCTGGGAGATTTTTGCCTTGCCATTGGGAATGTTCCCAACCTACTCAAGAAAGGACCCAAAGTGCCCTGGAATGCAAATCCTGCCACTCCATCCAGGTTTTAAGACCTCCAGGGAAAAAAAACGGGAGATTGGATGTTGTTTGTAAAAAAAACCCCTCATGTTCTCTCAGCCTGAAATAACAAAAAAGTTAAATTTAAAAGAAATGAGGACAATGGCTCGGGGTTTTTTCCTAGTTTGCTTAAGTTCCAGACCTCTCTTTCTCACATTAAAGGCGTTTTATTTTAAAAGTTTCTGCTTTCAGCAATTCTATAAGATTAAATTTGAATCCAGGGGCGATTTTTCCCCTTTCGCGGCGTGTTTTCCCCTCCCAGGGGGGCTTTTCTCCCCCCCGGGAGGTGTTCTCCCCTCAAAACCAGGTGTTTCTCCCATGAAAAGCGTGAAATCATATTCTTATTTGCAGAAAGGGGGAAGGTTTCTGGAAAAACAGATCTCCGCCTCCTCACTGTTCTCTTGGTTCCGGGGCCTTCCAGCTTCGGCTCCACAAGCTCTTGCTGTGCTATAACCATTTATATTAATCTTCAAAAAATTTGAATTTGCAAGAGAAAAGAGGGGACTTTTTTGATCACTATATTTACTATTTTGCCGTTGGCAAACTTAAACTTATCGTTCTCTATTGTTAAACACTAAAATTTAACTTTTATATGTAGAATTTACCTCTTACACACATTAAAAACCTGATTTCTAACCTCGTCATTTAACCCTTTTTTTGCTTCTGAAAGAAGGAATAACCCTTTTCTATCATAAATCGGGGTGGATCACCCCCTTTAACAGGAGAGTTATATCTTTTAGCAAATTACTAGCTCCAGTAAGGGTCCAACTATCTGGGCATCGTCCCAATTCATGGGCACAAAAAAAAAATAAGGCCCCTTGGGACACTGTTGCAGCAGGTGACATTTTAGACAGAGGTGAGAATTCACAATTTAAAAGTCATTTTGACTCCCCGAATGTTTCGCACTAACCTGGGTTCATAGGGGGGTTTGAGGGCCATCACATGTGGTCAAGCTCACTTCCTTTTATTTATGTTAGGTTTTAAACCCCTTTCAGGGGCTCACCCTTTTGCCCCAAGAACCACATAAACCACTCCCCCTTCTGCCTCCTCCACGCACATCTAATATTCCCGCTAAATACGTTTCCCCCCCAGGCGGGTTCCCCAAAAACCAGTGAATACCTACAATTCAGTCCCAAAAACCCCTCTCACAAAAGTAAAATCATACTCCCGTTTTTTAAATAGAAACCGGGGCTTTTTACAATTCTTTTCCCCTTTCAGGACCCAAAAAATGGGGCAACTGGGCGGGGGAAAACACTCGGGGGGTAGGGGGGGGAAAGGGGTTTGGGGAAAAAAAAAATTTGGTCTGTGTTCCTGTCTGATTCAACTTGCTCTTCCTTTCCGTTTATACTTTTAATATTTTCTTCAAAAAAATTTTGGGAATTGCAAGAAAAAAATGCTGAAAATTTTAAAAGCCTTCATTTACCTTTATTTCCAATGTTTTAGTCTTTTATATTGCCTCTTCCTCAACAAATATAACCGTTTTCCCCTTTTTTTCCCCTTTTTTTCCCAAGAGAAGAATTAACCCTCTATTTTCAATTTGTACCCAAAATGTTTTCCCAGGGGGACCTTATTTTTTACTAAGTTCAGTGGCAAATCCTGTTGGTTTTTCCCAAAAATAATCTTGGGGGCAGGTACCATACCCCCAATAAAACCCCCCTTGGGTTTTACAATTGATGATTGTCTTTCTCAAATCTTCTTTAAAATTGGTTAACAATTTTTTTTTATATGTGGCAAATACAGTTTGCCACAATTAGCCCCCCCAAACAAAAACCCATTTTTTTTGCACCCCTCAAAATGCTTTTACAATTCCCCCCAAGATTTTTTCCTTTCTAAAAGTGACCTAGGTATTTGGATCCCAGGAAATTGGACCCTAGAATGTGCCATTTCTTTAAGTATCCCCTCATTTAGGTTTAAAAAGGTACCATCAAACGAAAAAAATTTTTTTTTTTTTTCCCTTTCTTCTTTTTTATGATAATAAATGTCCTTGTCAGGGTCAAGCCCCTTTTAAACCCTTTCCCTCAAATTTCTTTTTTAAAAATTTGCCTAAAAAATTTTCATTTTTCTTTTTAAATTTTCATAAAATCCTCTTTAAAATTTTACAGTAAAATTGGCCGGGGGGGAACCCCTTATTTTAGAATTCCAACTAAAAAATAAAAACCCAAAAACATTGGTGCCTTTTTTCGAAATATTTTTGTTAAATCCCTTTTTTTATAAAATAATTTTCAGTCCCAAAAAAATTTTTTTTTTTCCCGGAATTTCAAACTGAATTTACCCAATTTATTTTCTTTTAAAGAAAAAATTTTAAATTTTTTTATCTAAAAAAATTAAAATTCTAATTAAACGCCCCAAAATAATAATTGTGAAATTTTTAAATTTTGTTCAGAGAAAAATTAGATCCTAAAACCTAAAAAAAGATTAGAAAAAATTGGGAAAAAATCCCGGGGCTCCAAAAGTCTTTTAAATTTTTTTTAAATTTGGCATCCACCTTCTCAAAAAAAGGGGTTCCTTGGGCCAATTTTTTGGGCTGTGCAATGTTTACATTAGAGGATTTCAATGAAAAAATGTATAAAGTTAAATCCCGTTTTAGGCAAGGGGTTACACAAAAAAATGTTTGAGGAAGTCGTTTAATTGGTCTTTGACCAGTGACATAGGAAATTTATTAATCAGTAAAAAAAAAGAAAAAAAAATGATGAAATTTCGTTGTATAGGTCTTTGATGATAGAGCTAATAAAAAGAAGCTTTTAGAAGACATTGGCACATTCTGAAGGCAGATCCAGTTTTCTTGGGGTGTTCCCAAAATACCCTAGTGTCAAAAAAAAAGGGGAAAAAAATCTTGGGATAAATTTGTACATAGTCTTTTTGGGGGAAAGATGGCAAAAAAAACATGGTTCAGTTCGGGGTAGGCTAAACCCCGTGGAAAATGTTCTTTCTGTCCTTATATGGAAAACAAAAAATTTGTTAACCCGATTGTTTGAGAAGTTTTGAGAAAAGACAATTCTTAAATTGAAAAAACCAGGGGGTTTTTGGGGTATGGTACTTCCCCAAAATTTTTTGGGGGAAAAACCAAAAAGGAGTTTCTGTCGGTTTCCCCAAAATCGGAGTACATTAAAAGTAGAGGTGACACCCCTTGCGAGCACATTTGAAGTACTAATGGGAAATAGAGGTGCTTAGTTTTGGGGGCATCTGTGGAAAAAAGGGGGGGTAAAGGGGGGAAAGGGGGGGAAGAGGGCAATTTTGGATATACAGACTCAAATTTTAAACCCAAAGGGGGCCTAAATGAAAATTTTCATTTTCAGCATTTATTTAATTTGAAAATTTCCCATATAATAATTTTGAAAAAAATTGATATAGTGATTAAGTACGGGTCGTGGATAAGCACATTTGAATAATGCTTGGAAGCTCAGAGTTCAATATGTTTTTTCTCTCCCCCATCTCCCCCCTGCTCCCCCCCCCACCCCCCCTGCCCCCCCCCCCCTTCCCCCCTCCCTTTTCCGTTGCCCTCATTTTCCCTGGGTCTGAAAGGGGATGATAGGTATTGATACGTGAGGCCCCGGTTTTATTTAAACAAATCGGGATGTATGTATGTTTTTTGTGCATGGAGGGGTTTGTTGGAGCTAATTGTAGGGTTGTGCACCGCTTTGTTGTGGTGAGGCACCCCTGGGAGTGGAAAATTTCCTTTCATGTTATTTTCATCTATGTTAAATTTATTGTTTTGCTCGCTGGTTGATCTAGTGCTAATAGATGAAAACTGATGAAAAATAGGTTTGAAGTAAATATCTTTGCATGTCCCATATTTTTGATGTTCTACTGTGCGTAATAAATTAGGTGGCGCGTACCCGGAGGAGGGTCTTTAATGGGGAAGTTGTGAGGTAAAACTGGGGGGAGGTGGGAGGGCAAACCCAAAAGGGGGCCTGCAGCTTTTTTAAAAATGAATATGAATATAATAAAAAAGAAAAGGGGTTTAGGAAATAGTTTGGGGGAAAATGTATACAGCACAATGAAACATTTTAATAGGGCTTGCAGCTTTATTAAAATGAAATGTATTTTTAAGATATATAGGAGAATGTTTTGGGGAAAGTAATATGACAGGGGTGTACTGTAAATGGAATTTTTTTCCCAATGAATATGCTATTGCGTGGAAGAGAGGGGTTTGGGGGTTGATAAAACTGGTAGTGTGTGTGGAATATAACAACCCTTTTTGCTTAGTCCGTTTATGTGGGACCAGTTGCAATAATTGAGAGAAAAAAGACGGAACCCATCACGTAGGGTGAGGGTGTTGTGGTTTGCATGGTTGGCAGGGCGTACCTAAAAGGGCGCAGCCTGTTTTGGAATGGCGATTTGCCTGAGGATTGCTGTTCAGGGAGCATGGTGGGTTTGCAGGACATATTTGAGTGTGTGTGCGGGGAGCAGAAGGGGGGTGGGCTTTTGTGGATTCTTGATGGCTTAATTTGGGGGCACCTGAATGGGGTGTTTTCCTACATATATAAAGGAAGGGGAGTGGTAAACACATGTGTGGACTCTAACCTTGATAAAACCAGGTTAGCGGCAAAACATGTGGGAGGTTTTAGATATGACGTTTTTAAATTGTGATTTCTCACCCCCTGTCTAGAGTTCACCTGTGAGCGGGGTCCAGGGGGGGTTATTGTTCTAGTCCATTAGATTAGGGACGATTGCCCAAGTAGTTTGGCTTGGTTCCCCTTTTGGAGCTAGTACTTTTTATGATATAAGGCTTTCCTGTTAAAAGGTGGTGTCCACCCGATTTTTATAGAAAAGGGGTTTTCCTTTTTTCAGAAGCAAAAAAGGGTAATGGTGAGGTTAGAGATCAGGGGTTTTTAAATAGTGTGTATAGAGGTTAAGAGTTTACATAATAAAAAATTCGTTTTGTGTTTAAAGATAGAGAAAAGATAGGTTTAAATTTGCCAACGGCAAAAATAGTAAATATAAACCCGTTATAAAAAACAGCCTGAAACTGATGAACACATGGGGAATGCACACTGCCCCCCCCCCCCTTCTCCCCTTTTTTCAGGGGAGGGGGCTGTTGACTGTTTATGAGGAACACAGGAATAAGTTTTGGGTTTTATAGGGATCTTGAGTTAAACAGTCACTAATTAGCCAGTCATTCCCTTGTGTGGGGGATGGTATCGCCGCAGCCCCCTCAATAGCTGGTTTTATTTCGGTTTTAAAAGGGTCAGAGGGGAGTAAAACAGAGTGTGCGGAGCCAATCAAAGCACAAGGGGCGTGTTGGGAATTTCCCGTTGGGGGGGTATCCCAAAGGCTGAATGAAATGTCAATAGCCAATACAGTGCGGGGGGGTGTCCAGGGTGGAATCTGTTTGGGGTGTGTCCCGACTGCAATCACGAAAAAGGGGGGGTGCCCAACTGCAGCAGCAGAAATGAAAACGATGCAAAGAAAAGCTCCTAACCAAAATGATTAGGTAATGAACCCAATTACAAAAGTGTTATTTTTACTGTCCCATAAACTGAGACATGATCTTTGTGTGAGAAAACCCCCTTTTATTATACATCATTCGATCTAATCCTGATCTCTTGTCATTTATCTAGTCAGCGCCCAAACTTATCTTTAAATGAAGAACGGATTTGCTTTCTGACTTTTCAAAGGCCAAAAATCATGAGACGTGCCCCTCTGAAAACCCCCAATTTCGGCAGGGGGGCTGCCCTATATATGTTCCTATATAAGTTTCCTGCTCTTCCTGATATCCCCCAACCCAAAGGGCGTATTGATTTAAACCAAAGGCCCCCCCCAGCAAACTTTTGGATGGGGCCCCCCCCCCCTCCCCGACCCCCTACCCCTGTACCCGGACTGTGTAGATAAAGTAGAAATAAAAGGGGGAAAAACCTCACCAAAATCCACCTCATATGCTACCAAAAAAATCCCCCCAATACTAAGCCAACATTACAATAACGTTTAATAAAAGGGCCTGATTATACCGCCCCAACACGACCCAAATTCCACCCCTAGTGATGAATATTTAACCCTTTCATATTATGTCAGTACACAAAACCAAAACTTCTTTAATAATAATAAAAATATATAAAAATATAGTGCCTTTTAAGTGGTATTTACCCGTGTACACAGGTTGCGATGTTATTACCCATACAGTGCATTATGGTAGACACCCTGTACACAGGTCGCAGACTGTATATTACCTCCATACATTTACCCCATAATGGTAGAAGCAGTGTAAAGGCTCTGAGACTGATATAAAACCCCCATACAGTGCCCTTTGTGGGAGCCAGTGTAACAGGTCTGCAGACTGTTATTCCCCCTTACGTGACATATTGGTAAACAGCGTTAACAGGCTCTGGACTGTATATTACCTCATACGTACCTATGTGGTAGACACCCGTGAAAAAGGCTCTGCGACTGTATATTACCTCCCTACAGTGACCATATAGTGGTGACAGCAGTTTTACACGGGCTGTGAACTATAAGTGATTACAGTGGTTACATTTGTGATCACAGGGGGACGTTTCTTGACCCGTGTTGACTTTTCCCCCTTTTTTCGAATCCGGTCCAGTCCCCCATCCGATGACAATTTCCCAACCCCCTTGTCCCCGCGATTAGACACAAATATCTTAGAATCCCACTTTTCCCGCACCTGCCCCCTGGCTTATGGGGGGGCCTTTGGCAGGGAGGGTTTAGATGGATTATGGGGCCCCAAAAAGGCAAGGTTTAGGGAGCATAAATGCCCTATAGGCAGGCGGGTTTAGGTAGCCAAAAGGGGCCCATACAGGGGGGGTTTTGGTGCTATAGGGGCCATAAGGTAAAAGGGGGGAGGTGGGCTATAGGGGCCTTTGGGGGTTTTGGAGCTGGGGCCCATTTGTGACAGGCGGCTTTGGGGGTTAAGGCAGGTTGGGGGGTTACGGGGCTATGGGGGGTGAAGGCAGGCAGGATTTTTGGGGCGTATAGGCAGGAGTTGGGGCTTTAGGGAGGCATTATGGGGGTTTTGGGGAGGCATATGGGGGCTATAGGCAGGGATTGGGGGATAGGCAGGCATATGGGGGGTAGGCAGGTTTTGGGGGGGTTAGGAGGAATGGGGGGATAGGAGGATATGGGGGCTATAGGCAGCCATATGGGGGCTAAGGCGCATAGGGGGGTTAGGACCCATTATTGGGGGTTAGGCAGGCATTGGGGGTATAGGAGGCATATGGGGGCTATAGGCAGGCATATATGGGGGGCTATAGGGAGGCAAAATTTTTGGGGGTATAGGCAGGGATATGGGGGGTATAGGGCATAGGGGGTATAGGCAGCCTATATGGGGGGTTTTGGAGGCATATGGGGGTATAGGAGCATATGGGGGCTATAGGCAGGGATATGGGGGGTATAGGCAGGGTATGGGGGATGGGGGCTATGGGGGTATAGGCAGGCTATGGGGGCAAAGGAGGCATATGGGGGTATAGGAGCATATGGGGGGGATAGGGGGGCTATGGGGGGGTATAGGCGGATATGGGGGGTGGATGGAGGATATGGGGGGTGTAGGAAAGAAATGGGGGGTTAGGCGGAATGGGGGGTATGCAGGCATTGGGGGCTATGGAGGATATGGGGGGGATAGGCAGGTATGGGGGTTAGGCAGGGGGATATTTGGGGGGATGGGAGGCATATGGGGTATAGGCAGGATATGGGGGCTATTAGGCAGGCATATGGGGGTATAGGCGGCATATGAGGGGGGTATAGGCAGGCTATGGGGGTTAGGCAGGATATGGGGGTTAGCGGATATGGGGGCTATAGGCAGGAAAAATGGGGGGGATAGGCAGGGATATGGGGGGTATGGGGAGGATTTAAAGGGGCAGTTTAAAAAAAGAACAACTTCCACCCCCGCTCCCGTCCCCGATGCGCCGCTTCCCTCTGCTGCTCTCCCTGCGCCTCTGCGCTCAGCGCGGGCGGCGCGGTGATGTGACGTCACGGCGGCCCACGTGGCCACAGAGGGCCGGCAGGGGAAGTAACAGATCGGACGTCGGCCTCCTCCTGCTATTCCATGGAAGCGCTGCCTTGAACGCTCGGGCCGGGGGGGCCCGGGCGTTCAGGGGAGTATGCCCCGGGCCCCCGAGGTCCCCCCCCGCCGCAGTAAACTTTAAGTTTGCCGGGGGCACAGGGCGGCATTACCGGGGTAGCGGAGCGGTAGCAGGCCCCCCCGGGGGCCCCCCCAAAGCCCCGGGGCCCCGTAGAAAGCTACCCCTGTCCCCCGGTAGTTACGCCCCTGCCCCCAACAGAGAAGATTGGGCGTGATGGATTCCAATGTCCAATACATTTCTACAGGGATGTGCCTTCATCTTCCTCTGCTTTCCCCATTGAAAACACATACATGCAAGTCTGTAACTATACCGAACCTTTTTCTATATTATTGTCTAAAACATCTTTCCTCCACGCATAATGAATGTCCAATGATCCTGTGAAAGTCATTGGAAATAGTCATGTGGCAAAGCTTTGTTTTAATCACACATATACATCTTACACACGACCATACATTTTTAGCCTCTCATAAAAGAGACCACCAATCCCAGTCACCTACCTTTAAACCCCCTCATATCATTTATATGCAGGCTTGAACTGACCCACAAGGGAGTAGGAGAAACCCCGATGGGCTCTTAGGCATGGGGGCCCCCCCTTTAGGGGAAAGGCAGGAAGAAAAAGGAAAATTAAAGGGAATGGTATCAAAATGATTTTTTGTTTAACTCAATTTTTTTTTAAACACATTTTCTAAAAATTTTTGGTTATATTTTTTTTTTTTCCCATATCACTTTAAATATTTTTTAATAATTCTTAAGTTCTGCAGTCTTCACTTGGTATAAGTTAAAAATAGTTGATGTTCCTGTTCTGTAGAAAAAGTTTCTCGTTCCTGTCTTTATCGCAAAAGAGGGTAAAAATAAAAGGGACACCATTGAAATAATAAAAGGGCCCCCAGTCAAAAAAAGGGATATCAAGTTCCCCCTGTCACCTCCTGACAGTGATTTTCCCCAGGTCAAGAGCTGACTAAAAAACTCTCTTAGTTTTCAATGGGACTGAGTCAGTCTTAAGTCTCCTATGTGCATGAAGCCCCTGAAAAATTCTCTCTCTGATGCTTTTAAAAGCAGTGCAAACAAGGTAGTGGCCAAAGTGAAAACTGCAAAAATTAAAAATTAGAAAAAATTTTAAAAAGTGATATGAAAAATAAAAAAACAAACCAAAAATTCCCAAAATTGTGTTTAACATAAAAACGTGAATTAAACAAAGAGTAATTTTTGATGACACATTCCCTTTAAAGAATCATTTGCAGTCTTGTACAGTATCTGTAGAGTGGGCTTCAAGAATGAACATCGCTGGTGGGCCCCAAGAATGAACATCGCTGGTGGGGCCCAAGAGAGAACATGTGGGGGGCCCCAAGAATGAACACTGTGGGGGGCCCAAGAATGAATCGCTGTGGGCCCCAAAAATGAACATCCCGGGGGCCCCCAAAAATGAAAACTGTGGGGGGGCCCCAGAATGAACATGCGGGGGCCAAAAAATGAACACTGTGGGGGCCCCAGATGAGACGTGGTGGCCCCCAAAAATGAACATGCTGGGGGGCCCCAAAAAATGAACATCGTGGTGGGCCCCAAGAATGAAAATCGTGGGGGCCCCAAGAATGAACCCGCTGGTGGGCCCAAAAATGAAAAGTGGGGGCCCCCCGAATGAACACCCCCCCCAAAAAATATGCTGGTGGGCCCCAAGAAAGGCAATGCTGGTGGGCCCCCGAATGAACAATGTTGGTGGGCCCCCAAATGAACACTTTGGTGGGCCCCCGAATGAACATGTTGGTGGGGCCCAAGAAAAGAACATGTGGTGGGCCCCAAGAATGAACATCGCTGGTGGGCCCCAAGAATGAACACTGCTGGTGGGCCCCAAGAATGAACACGGCTGGTGGGCCCCAAGAATGAACATCGCTGATGGGCCCCAAGAATGAACATCGCTGGTGGGCCCCAAGAATGAACAGTGGTGGGCCCCAAGAATGAAAATCGCTGGAGGGGCCCCCGAATTAACTGTTGGTGGGCCCCAAAGAATGAACATCCTGGTGGGCCCCCAAAAATGGACCTGTGTGGGCCCCCCAAGAGTGAATTAATGGTGGGCCCCAAAAATGAAAAATCGCTGGGGGGCCCAAGAATGAAAAACACTGATGGACCCCCTAATGAATCCATGGTTTGGGGGCCAAATGTAAGCATTTCTGGTGGGACCGGCCTGTTTATACGATCCTATTTTTAAGATGTGGTTTTACAAGAGTTTGATAATGGGGCAATATAACTTTGAGGTCATAAGTCTTTATCTCTTTTTTTTTTTACACCCAAAAATCTTATTTGCTTTCCATCTGTTGCTTGGTGTTGAGCACTGCCTGCTGCTTAGTACACAGAGTACCTAGCTCCTTCTCTTATCCTGTTAACCCTATTAATCCATTTTTTAAAAAAGGTTGATCAGCAGCTGCAGGATACATTGTTA
Source organism: Phyllomedusa bahiana (assembly GCA_025379985.1). Taxonomy (NCBI): domain Eukaryota; kingdom Metazoa; phylum Chordata; class Amphibia; order Anura; family Hylidae; genus Phyllomedusa; species Phyllomedusa bahiana. The sequence continues at coordinate 11,320 of JAODAL010040651.1, forward strand.
CACATATAGTTAAATGGTATGTGTGTTACATCACTTTAGCTAATTTTGGTGTTCTGTTTTATGCAAGCATAAGAAATCATAGGACGGGCAAACTGCAGTTATTACTCTAGAACATTTCAGCACCATGGACAGCGGCCCATACCTCATCGGCGTCTCTCACATACTAGTATAACATTATGTAAAAATTGAGCAACACAATAAATAAACTAAAGTCCCATCCAGAAAAGCCTTTATTATTGTCTAGCACTGCATTTACAACTCTGAGGACTTCAGAGCTTAAATCACAGCATTCCCTGCAGACAGCTTCCAATGGCTGCATATCATCCTAATCCCGACCGTAAGAAACTGATGCAGGGCAAAAACCCCCCAGCTTTATCTCCCTTTGAAAATATCTAAATTTTAATGTGGGCCTATTAACAACCTTATTACAGTAACCAGTAACAAGTAGAACTGGGATTGCAGCACTGGGCTATGAATTGCTCTGGATCATTTTTAGAAAACAAAGGGAAAGGGCAGTATTTTTTTATATTTTAATATTTATATTTTTATTTTTTTAATATATTTTTTTATATATATTATTTATTTTTTAAAAATATTTTATATATTATATATATATTTATATATTATATATTTCCCACGTGGGCCCGTTTCATACGTTTTTAAAATAAACGAGAATGAAATGTTAGGGTATAAAATGCTTTGCAAGCATAGGCAAAAGTAAAAGTGTTGCCTGGGGATCCATTTTTTTTTTTTGATATTTTGGCTTATGAGTGTATACATACCCCGAATGAATCATAAGGCAAGCGAGAAAAGATAAAACTTTTCGTGCACTTGTCAAATTCTATAGAATTGTATTTTGTTTTGCTTATAAGAACAGCTACAGGATTAACAACTTTAATCTTATATGTTAAATCTATAAAAGCCATTAAAGGGGTTTTGCCATGATCTAATGTTTACGTGGGATCCTCCAAAATGGGTATTTAATCACTTTTCTAAATATATGTCATTAAAAATGTGAAGCCTGTGAGATCTACAGCTTTCTTTACAAGCCCTTAGTTTCCTGACAGTTTACATTAGACATGACCAGGAGCTGACCGGAGCTGATCTGGCCGCGCTTGCGTTGTTTGCACTTCATCTGATGGCAGGGAACATGAACGAGCTTTGAAGGGACTGGGGAGAAAAGATCCTGTGTCTTTTGTATAGAGAATACACTGGTTGAAATGTAATTATCTGAGTAAACATGCAGACGCTCCCTGCTTCCTGCTCAGCCCCCCTTCCTCTCCACCTGCATCAGTTTGTGAACAAATGAAAGAACGCTGCCTGCTAGGAGCTTATCTTCTCTCCTGAGCAGATAAGAGGGAGAAACAAAACACATATAGCTTCTGCACAATAGAGTTATCCCTGTGGATTACCCAAACTATGTTTACTCAACTACAGAGACTGAATATCAGGAGCGTGCATGGGAGGTGGTGCAATGACATCACAGAGGAGGTACTTGTTTTTTTTAAACACAGAAACACAACGCCCCTTTTTTCAAGCCTATCAGCCTATTAGGTGAGGAACTTACTTCTTGGCAAAACCCCTTTAAAGGCAGTGCCTAATTTTAAGACAACAAAGCTCTTTTCTTCCAGACACAGTGCCCTACTTGCAGATGGACAGTGTGTGTTACTGCAACTCTGCATGCAATCAAGTAAATGGGGATGGGCAACTATTCATGACTCACAGACCTACAGACAAAAGTGACACTGTTTCTGGAAGAAAGCAAACTTGATTACTTCATTTTAACTAACCCTTTATTGTTAGTGTGAAGGGAACCCATGGCACACCTTTACATAGCTGAAGATTTATTGAGCTTTGGCACAGAAGTATTAGCTCTCCATGTAAATAAAGTTCACATGAGTATGCAAAATATTCCCATGGTCCAACAATGTTTTGGCCAGACGGACCCTTGTGTTCCAGTCCTCCTGCTCCCACCATCACAGGTCCCTAGTGACAAAGGCCCTTCTGGCCGAAACGTTGCTGGACCATGGGAATATTCTGCACACTCATGTGTATTTGATTTACATGGAGAGATATTATTTCTGTGCCAAAGCTCAATAAATCTTTCAGGTTAAGCTATCTAAAGGTGTACCATGGATTCTCTACAAATTGGATATTAGGCTTTTCCACTGAGCACCTGACCTCTACAAGGTGTGCGGCACCATCATGTTGTCTACCTTTATTGTTAGTGAAATCAGTGAGAAATAGCTTGAGGAACTAAGTAGCAAAAAAATAGTAAAAATATCCATTGGTGAAGATTTCTAAGCCTGTGTATATACAGTCATATGAAAATGTTTGGGCACCCCTATTAATCTTAATCATTTTTAGTTCTAAATATTTGGGTGTTTGCAACAGCCATTTCAATTTGATATATCTAATAACTGATGGACACAGTAATATTTCCGGATTGAAATGAGGTTTATTGTACTAACACAAAATGTGCAATATTAGTTATTAGATATATCAAATTGAAATGGCTGTTGCAAACACCCAAATATTTAGAACTAAAAATGATTTAGATTAATAGGGGTGCCCAAACTTTTTCATATGACTTATATAAAGACAGAGCTGCCTTAAAGGGCTACTCCAGGTATTCTTCCCTTTAGTTCATTAGACAATACTTTCAGTTACACAGAAGTGCCAGTAGTTTTACGTACCTGCAGCTGCATACTGGGTTTCTGACTGATGCAGCAATGTTCTGTTGAGTCAAATAACCTGTATTCTGACTGGTTGAAAGACACTGGGTGACATGTCCGAAAATTGGCGTTGCCACGGCAGTTTTTAGGTGAATTTAATCAGTGTAAAGTGTGCCTGAAAGTACGATCCTTTCAAAAATCTATATCCAAGGTGCATAGCGTATCATTAGTAGTGTAAGCTCTCACGAGCAGGGCCCTCACACCTTGTGTCTCATTTGTAAGTACTTTTAATGTGTAATGTCTGTATGTTTACCCTTGAATTTGTAAAGTGCTGCGGAATATGTTGGCGCTACATAAATAAAGATTATTATTAGTGTATGTAATGCGCCTTTCGAGGGGCATTGCGTTACAGAGGCGCATAACGTATCATTAGTAGTGTATGTGATGCGCCTCGATAGGCACATTGCGTTATGGAGGTGCACAGCGTATCATTGCTACTATATTTAATGCGCCTTTTTAAGCTCATTACAATCCGTCGTGCCCGGCGTATAATGCACCTGGTTTTTGTATATTACAGTTCCTTTATATCGAGAATATGGCGTCAAAAAAACTATGGCGCATTCGTATTGGGACATGTCGCCCATTGTGTCTAACAGGATGTCTGTCTGTCTATACATTCCTATGAGACTGAACCTCCCATAGAAATGCATCGAGAGATTCACATTATTGAGCACCTAAAAGCATCTAAGGGAAAAAAAGCAATACCTAGAGTGGTCCTTTAAATAACCTCAGGGCTCCTACAGACGCAGCATCTGGGCCCCCATCCATTACCAGTTCCTTTCTTGCACCATATTCGTGGGTCCCTTTTAAAAAAAAAAAATTGATCAGGGCCCCAGACAGGAGCATTGCTCTGATGGCACCCATGTATAACGATATGGACAAAGTATCTGAAGATGGGTTTTTTGTCTAGCAGAGCAGGATATGAATACTTTGTGAACTCTCCCTAATGTTACCATTAGCATCATCCACTCAGCACCTATGGCCGATATGATGGAGTTTAAAAGCCTTGGAAAAACGCACAGTACATAATGCGAAGTGATGATTTGCAAATGTTACATTTTGATCCAAATGCTGGATATTTATCCAGATCAATAGAGGATTTTTGATGATTTATTCATAGCTGATGGCTCCTGCAAGCAATTTTAAATATAACAAAGGTTTATTGCTGTTTTGGAAGATTTCCCAAGTGACGGACTTGACTGAGTCCTAAATACTGAGCAGGACGTTAAAGGAAGGAATGTATTTCATTTACAAGCTGCATGTCTTACTATATTGTGCAAGTCTCTGTTGTTCAGAATGAGTCACCTCTTAAAAATTACCTAAAATTTACAAATGTATAGATTCTGGGTTCATGTGGGCATTAGGGACTTATTGAGTAAGAATATAAGACGATATGGTAGGCTTGTCTATAGGAGAAATATACATAAGAATGGTGGATGTAAGAATGGGGAAGGTGGGAGGAGAGGGTATAAGTCATTTGAAGCAATGTTATCTGCCACAAAGCAATATACATTCAGAGCGGGACAGTCAAATAATGTATCCTATCACTGTATGAAGTTGTCCTGTTGTGTCTAGCAGCAGATCATTAACATTCTATGAGTGGTGATGTACGGTCTCCATCGATGATTGTTCCAGCACAAATTCTGAATCAGATTGGGTTCTGGGGAATTTGGAGGCCAAATCAACACCTTGAACGCCCTGTAATGTTCCTCAAGCCAATCCTGTAGAAGTTTTGCAGTGTTATTGGCAAGGGGCATTATCAAACTAAAAAAACTACACTGCTATTGCAGAACACCACTGATGCAAGGTGCCAAGGTTTCACAGCACATCGTTGCCCATAGCATCACACAGTTTTCCCTCATCTTGTCTTCTTCCCATAGAGCATCCTTACATAGTTACATAGTTTGTATAACAGAAAAAAAGACAGACGTCCACCCAGTTCAGCCTATTGTGCTAAAGTGTTGATCCAGAAGAAGGAAGAAAAAAACATGAGGTAGAAGCCAATTGTCCTCATTTTAGGGAAAAAATTCCTGGATCAATGACCCTTCTCCAGAATCCTGGTCACTATAACTTGTTATATTATTACATCTAGAAATGTATCCAGACCCTTCTCCAGAATCCCAGTCACTATAACTTGTTATATTATACATCTAGAAAATGTATCTCAGACCCTTCTCCAGAATCCTGGTCACTATAACCTGTTATAACATCTAGAAATGTATCCAGACCCTTCCCAGAACCTGGTCACTATAATTTTTTATTTTTAAATCTAGAAAAAGTATCCAACCCTTCTCCAGAATTTCCGGTCACTATAACTTGTTATTTATTAAAATTTTAGAAAAATATCCAGACCCTTCTCCAAATCCCGGGCCCCTATAACTTGTTATAATTTTTACATCTAGAAATTTTATCCCGACCTTCTCCCGAAAACCGGTTTACTATTTAAATTGTTAAATTATTTCCTCTAGAAATGTACCCAACCCCTCCAGAATCCCGGTTTTACCTTTTTTTTAAACTTTTGTTTTTATTAAATTATTTACATCTAAAATGGGATCCCCCATTTTCTCCAGAATCCCGGTCAAATAGAACTTGTTTTAAAATTTTTATTTTCTGAAAAGTATCCAGGGGCCCTTCTCCAAAAAACCTGGTCACTATAAACTTGTTTATTATTTTCTTTTAGAAATGTAAACCAACCCCATCTCCAGAATCATGGTTTTCGTTTTTAAACTTGTTAGATTTTAATTTTCCCTTTTTTTTCGAAATGTATCCCACCCCTTTCCTTCAGAAATTTCCCGGTCCCTAATAAATGGGGGTTTTATTATTACGCTCTAGAAATGTATCCAGGGCCCTTTTTAATCTCGCTATTGAATTTCCCCCCATACGTTTCCTTTTGGGGAGGGAGGTTTTTCCCCCGGGTTTTACCGCTCTTACGTAAAAATCCCCTTTTTAAATTTTTTTTTTAGAAAAATTTTTTTCCTCGAAATGAAAGGGCCCCTTTGTTCCCAGATACGTTTTGGGGGATGGGAAAAGATTTTGGGAGCCCCTAATTATTTTAAAAAATTTTTTATTTAAAGTCCCCGAAACCGGTTTTTTTTTCTAAAACAAAAAAAAAATAAAACCCTTTCTAAAAATTTCTGGGTATTTTTTTCCACCCCGTTTTTTTATTATTTTTGTTTTCCCACCCTTTTTAAACCCGTTCAATCTCTACAATTCTTTCCGGGGCACTGGTGCCAAAAAAAATGTACACAATATTCCGTAATGGGCCCAACCCTGACTTGTATAAGGGAGAATAAGTTCTCTCATGTCATTTTTCCCCTTTAAAATTTAAACCCCCTGATCCTATTTGCCCTTGGGGCGGGTTTCTGCCTGACCCCTGGCTGCTAAGTTAAGGGTTTTCTGTTTCCCCCAGGATTCCCAAATTCCCTTTTCCCGTCACTTTTACCCGCGTTTTTCCAATTAACAAGTAATCATGGAAATGGTTTTTTCCCTTCCCATGTCATAACTTCTTTTTAATTGTGTAAATCTAGTGCTATCTCATTTTTTAAAAACTAAACACATCCACCCAGGTAATTACATGACTTGAAAGGGAAAAAGTGTTTTTATAAGTTAAGGATTTTTCTTAAATTACCCCGGGTCCATTTTTTTATCTTCATCCCCAGTTAGGACAGGGGTAAAAAATGCCCCCCCATATGAGTCTGTAGCTGCATAGCCAGGCTCTGACTTACCCACAGGAAAGCAGGGGAAACTCCTGGGTATGGGTAAGAAAAACAGAGAAATAGAGGTAGAGTTCAACAGTTATATGCAGTGTGAGCAGTACCTGTAGGATGGGCCCCAAGCATCCCTTCCTGGGGGGCCCCACCCAAGAATAACCCATGGTGGGCCCCAAAATCAACTCCACTGGGGCCCCAAAAGTGAAGTCCCCACTGGGGGGCCCCCAAGAGTGAAGCACCGGTGGGCCCCAAAGAATCAACCCCCACTGGGGGGCCCCAAAGAATCAGCTTTTGGGGGGCCAGATCACATTTCGACACTGTGCACAAGTTATCAAAGAAACTTGTGGCTGAAAAATTTTTCTGTCAAGCCATAGTAAATCAGCTTTGACCAGCCAAAATTCTGTGGGGGTTTTTTTATCAAAAACCCCCCCCCCCCCCCCCTTTTTTAAAACCCTCCTAACCCAAAATAATTAGTTTGGGTAATTGTTACCATGTATCAGTTTACTTAGATATTAGTGAAAAAGTGCTTGAAACCCACCTTTTTATGGGAACACATCATAAGACCTATCATTCTAAGTGTGGTCAGGCAAATGTTAAAGGGGTATGCCCATTTCACTGATTAGATGTAGACATATAGGCAAAGATAAATAAAGCTTATTACCAAATATATTGCGGTTCCAATTGTCTACTGAGAAAAATATTAACCCTTAAAGTTACTTAGGAGCAGCCTTGTCCACTGTCGGGTTGAGAGAAATTTATTTTAAAACATAAAAAAATAACAGAGAAAACTCCGCAGTACCAAGGTTTAACTACCTTTAAAGTTTGCTCTTGATAAAAGCTTCCTCTCAGGGAAAATACAGCTCTGCTAGAAAATTTTTTTGAGCCAGGCCCTTTTGGACATGCCTTTATTTTTTTAAAACCCTTTTCAGTAAACCTTTAAACGGACAGCTGAAATGGACTGCGAGCTGAAAAATTTTTTTCACAGCTGGCCCTCCCAAAAAGTCTGCCAGAAGGGGAACCGACGGGCTGTGAAAAGTAAAAATTAGTTAACCCTTTTAAAGGGTTTATTAATGGAACAGTAATTTTTGTAAATGAAACCCAATAACAATATAACTTAAGGGGTTTTGGTCTCATACATTTTTCCTTCCCCCTCAGTCCTTTTTCTTGGTTTCTTTTTGTTCAGGGGGCGTGTTTAAGGGCTTACTTGGCTGCGTAGAAGCCAGGTCTGAAAGCTATAGCCCAGTGGGACCCATAGGAGAGTCAAAACAGGTCTGTTTTATAGCGACCGAGGAGCTGATGCACCCCATACAAAGGGATATCTGGGGAATGGGGTAGGACAGGGTAATGGCACATATTGAAAGTGATTTTTTTTGCAGATTTTTAACATAAAAAGAAACCCTTTGTAGTGAACAAACCCCCTTTAATTAACCCCTTTGCCTAATTACACTAACATGCATGACCATGGAGCTTTCTCAATTTAATCTCTTTTGAGAAGATGGGAGCCATAATTTAGGGTGTTCTCTGCCAGGATGAGTAAGCTCACCAGGTTTAGCTGGGGGTGTTTTTTCCCAAGGCTGCATGGACTTTTATGGTATATACACCATGTTATGGGTATTCTGTACAGACCTACAATTATAGCATTGAATACACTTTCATTAGTTGTTAAACCTTGGATACAATATTCACAAAAAGGTAAAATCCTAGAAGCAGTTTGTTATAGTGTAGGATGTCAGCAAACTAACCGTGTAAATGATTTCTGCACTCTGCTAGTCCATAAACAATGTATGGGATGTTCTGAAAAGACAGCTTATATCTAGCGGGTAAAGATGATGGTCTTGTAAATGTTTACATGTTTCAGCTGGTCCTAAGTTGTGTAACACAAGAACAACAAGACTGAAAAAATTGCATCTTATTAGCTTCTGCTATGGTTGCTGCCATAGAGATAGAAAGTGATCAATGTTAAAAAAAATGGAATGGGGAAGGGGGTTTTACTACAAAAGAAAGGGGAACAAAGAGGAAAATTTTCAAAAATAGAAAAAATGATCATATTTTAAAAATGTTACTGTGACTTATGCTCAGTACCAAAACCACAATAATGCTTATTCCATAACAATGACAAGATTCTGACTGTCAAAATGCAATAGAAGTGTGAACAGGTTAAAGGGTTTGGTCCCACTGCGTGGAAAAAAACGGCCTGAAAACAAATCCAAAAAAAGTTTTAAAACTCTTTTTTGTCCAGGCCCGCGAAGGGGTGCAAAAAAGTGTTTTTTGGTGCGTTTTTGCAAAGTTTTATTCGTGTTTTTGCCGCTTTTTTGCAGAGATGCACAGTAATAGATTTGCGTGTAGTACTGCAAAAAACGCACCAAAAGACATCCAGCACTTTACCTAGACTCTAATAGTAAATTTTCTGCCCTGCTCTGGTGTTTTTTGCAACATATTTCAAAACATGACCAGTAAATAAAACAAGCAGAAAAAAAATGTTCTGTGGAGACAACAGGTCTTTGGGACCTGTTTTCAGTCATTTTTTTCAGCATTTTTAGAAAACGAGAAATGCTGGAAAAACAGATGTTTTTCTGTGCAGTGGAGACAGAGCCTAAGACTTAGGCTGCATTTACACGGTAAAGATAAAATACCGGTTGGGAAATGCCAACTGCTATTTGGTCTTTTTTTGGCACGTAGGGGGACAACTATTTTCCGCGGTTTGTAGATTCTAGCCCTCCCCCTTCGCACCTGCATGTTCATGTTGAACATAAATGAACATGTTCTAAGTTTTTTGGAACGCAGGTGGGGTCAAAAACCGTCCTGCGGAAAATCCGTGCAGTGGGGACTGCTGCACGGATTTTCTATTAATGTCAATGTAAAAGGTTGAAAGTTGGTTTACAGACGGCTTTCAAATCCGAAAACCGTCTGGAAAACCGATGGACAACCGGTGCCGTGGGGACAAGCCCTTAAAGAGAACCTGTCACATAATTTATGCCCCCCCAGCTGAGGACAGCACAAGCTAGTGTCAGACCTGCTGTTCCCAGCGCTGTGTCCCTTATTCTGTAAGATGCTGTAGTTTTCGTGTATTTAATGCTCAAATCTGCAGCTTTCAGCCAGAAGCCATTCGAAGAGTCCTTCAGAGAGTCAGTTTTTTTTCAAACCCGGCCAATCAGAGGCTAGCTCCGCCCACCTCATCTGACAAACCTATTACTTTGAATAGGTAGAAACATGTGAATAACTGTCAGTGGGCGGGGTTAGCCTTTGGTGGGCGGATCTAGCACATACTCATGAATAAGATTTGAGGGGTAAATGCTCTAAAACTGCTGCATCTTACAGAATAAGGGGCACAGCTCTGGAAACAGCAGGTCTGACACTGGCTTGTGCTGCCCTCAGCAAGGGGGGCACAACCTATATGACAGGTTCCTTTTAAAGATTCCAAATTTGCTACAATGAAAAGGAGTAACAACTGAAAAAGAGGAAACCTTCCAAAGATACTGAAGAAACAGGAGAACGTGATCCAGTGCTATGCATAAATCTTGCAGCTTTATTTGAAGTAGTCGGATTAAAAAACACAGAGGGACAAAGTGGCTTACGCGTTTCAGGCCTCAAGGCCCTTCATCATAGCATACTGCACTGACACTTGATACAGTGACGATGTTTTATAACAAAACACAATGACACTAATCCTATAATAATGACACAACTATACTTATTCCATAACAATATAACACAATCATACAGCAGTCCCCACTGCACGGATTTCCGCACGGCGGTTTTTCAGAGCGCCGGCAATCCGAAAAATATAGAACATGTTCATTCTTCCGTCGGGTTTTCGGACGGAATATGAACAAGTGAATGTGAAGGGGGAAGGGATTTTCTCTGCAAACCGCAGAGAAAAGCCGTCCCCCGGCGGCCGTGTGCACGGCACGAAAACAGGACAAATACGGGTCGGATAAACCAACCGGTATTTTTCCTGGGCCTTGTGAACGGCCCCTAAATGCTCCATAGATTCAATGTTTCTATGGGTTTTGTACCTGCTTGGGGCTGCTGTATTTTTTGTATTGGAGAATTTGCTCTTTGCATGTCAGCTACAACACCAGGCATCAGTGTCTATGTCTGAATGGATATCCTGGCTGATTTTGATCTTTTTTTGCATTTTGTCATAACACAACACACTGACACATGTCTCATCGCTACAACTCAAAAGGAAACCATCACATTGATGCTTGTGGCACGATTGCCCTTACAGAACAGGTGCGCTTGTCTCAGAGCCTTGATGCAATTACATCAAACAATGATCTCGTTACACTTGACACATGTCCTTACACATTAATACACTGATATTTATCCTACAATGACACTTTAGTCCTTCAACCACAACCATGCACTTTTAGCTTATAGCTTTGAAAGAACCAGGAGCATTTATTCTGAATTTGATACCAAGCAATGGTTAAAGGGAATGTGTCATCAAAAAGTAAGTTATTGTTTAAGTCTCATTTTTATGTTAAACACATTTTTTAGGAATTTTGGTTGTTTTTTTTAATTTTTCATATCACTTTATTTTTTAATAATTTTTACGTCTTGCAGTTTTCACTTTGGCCACTAGGCCTTGTTTGCACTGCTTTAACAGCAGTCCGAGAGATGCTTTACAGTAGCTTCATGCACATAGGAGCCTTAAGAATGATTCAGTCTCAGACAGGAGAGTTTTCTAGTCATGCTCTGTGACCTGGGAAGAAGTCACTGTGCAGGGAGGTGAAAGGGTGAACTGTGACTATCTCCTCTTGTGGCTGGTGGATCCTGTGTCTCCTTTCAGTTTGACCCTCTTTGTGCTGACAATGAGCAGACAACTGAGAATCTTTCTCTACAGAACAGGAAGTGTCAGACTATTATTAGGCTTAGTGGCCAAAGTGAAAACTGCTGGACTTAAGAATTATTAAAAAAATATTGAAAATGATATGGAAAATTTAAAAAAATATAACCAAAAATTCTTAAAAAATGTGTTGAACATAAAAATGTGAGTTAAACAATAAGTCATTTTTGATGACACATTCCCTTTAAGAAGATATAGATAGTGTTGATGTATCTAGAAGGATAAGTATCACCTTGTTGGGTTCCGAGTAATGTTCTAAGAATGTGTCATATAGATAACATTAGCTTCTTCTGTTTGCATCTGTGGTAATTTGTTGTATCTGCTTTGTGTTGTGGTGTTTGTCTATTCTGTTATCTGGTGTACGTCCATTATGTTATATTTGTCACCCTTTCCTGAACTGTTCTACATCCAACCCATATATCAGTGGATAAACAGCTGTGGGCCTTGTACATTGGTGTGTTTCGTTTGGTGTCTCATCTGGATGACTACACTTAATAGACTTTAAGTTTTTATTCTTTTTGTTTTTTTTGTGCCTGTTGCATTAGGCTGCCTTGACATCATAACAACAAGCAATGGTAGGTCTCCCCATCTTCTCTTATTAAACAAGATGACTGTTCCTTTAAACTGCATTTATTTGTGTGTGTTTTTAAAATCATTTTCTGAAAATGTATGTATAAGAATTAAGCAATGTGTGACTAAAAGGGGCCATAGACCTAACGACTTTAACAATCTGATTGTGGTAGTAGTCGTAATCTCTATGGCACCAAAAATGCCATTTAAGTCCTTTGAATTCTTATCAGACTCTTAAACTGTTGATTGATTGATGTCAATACTTTTTTTACTAATGTACATTTAAAGACTGATAATGATATTTCATTATTGAAGCATATTCAACTTATAGACAAACTGATAATGATAAAAATAATATTTCACTGATAAGACATGGGTTATTCTCAAATAATCTGAAATGCATCAATCATCAATTTTAAATGCATTAAATTGTCATACCATTTAAAACTATTTTTTTAATCAAGTTTTTAAGGCTTTAATTTAAAAAAATATATTTTTTGCAAACTATCCATATCCAAATCTTTAAAAAAAAAAAAAAAAAAACTCCAGACTACAGGTTCTTATATACAATGAGACTGTTGTACAGCAAGGCTATAAACTGTTGCTCAGGCAAGATGACTGTCCACTTAAAGAGGTTTTCTCAACATGCTGTTTCACAGAGCCCAGCCAGCTTCAGACTTATGCTTCCGGATTCGACGGTGGGTGGTTCTATAGCAGTGATTTGCACAACAGCTCTGCTATTCCTAGCTGATCCTGACACAGTGACATGAGTGCAGGAGACCTATAATATGTAGTGTAGAAGACAACAGAGCTCTAAACATTAACTCCTTAACGACGCGCACTGTCTTTTGATGGCGACCGGTGCGGGGCGTTCGTCTGCAGCGACGTCTTTTGACGTCGCTGCAGACATCGGAGTTTGCGGCTCCGGGCGCCGCAGCTGCGCTGGGATCGGGGCTGTACTACACAGCCCTGATCCCAGAGCATCTCTTCTGCGAGCAACGGGGAGCGGAGAAAACCTCCGCACCCCGGTGCTTTAACCCTTTGAATGCGGCTGTGCGTTACCGCAGCACAATCAAAGGGTTTCCCTGCTCTGTCATGTGATCGGAACACCCGGTGACCTGACAGAGCTCGGGGAACGGCTGCACAGTCAGCTCTGGGGACCTAGAGTAGCCCCAGGGCTGTCTGTGTAATAAGCCAGTGACCAGGACACACTGTGTGGCATCCTGATCACTGCCTATGTCAGACTGACACAAATTATAATGTATTAGCATATTTGAATATGCTAATACATTACTAAGTGTAAAAAAAAAAAACAATAAAAAATGTAAAACAGTTCTTCCTTCATGGGAGTAAAAAAAGTTAAAAAAAAACTGAAAAAGTGTAAGAAAAAAGAATAAAAAAATAAATAATAAAATAAAAATAAATATTTAAAAAATAATTGTGCATAAATTACACACACAAAAAAACCCTACACTATTAGGTATCCATACGACCGTAATAACCTGTAGAATTAATCTAACACGTTATTAAGTCTGAAATGTGAATGGTTTTAAACAAAAAAATAAAAAAAAAAAAAATTGGAAAAAAATAAAAAAAATACTGCAATTATTTATAAGTGAACTTAAACTATTCCCCCATAAAGTACAACTTGTCTCGAATAAAACACGGCCTCATCCAAATACGTCATTGAAAAAATAAAAAAGTTACAACTGTTGAAACGCAAGGAGGCAAAAACAAAAAAACTGTTCTGGTCATTAACTACTTATCAGGCGTTTGGCTTAAGGGGTTAAGGGCGACATGTATGAACGGGGCTGCACCAGAAGTCTGGCGTCTTTTCAGCTCGAAAACTAGCGCAGCCCCGTTCACTGTATTCTTAGACAGGTGCATTCCAATATTAATCCACACCCTACTCAGGCAATCACAATGAAGTTGTAGCCAGCTTCATCCGAGGAATCACGTAAGTATGAGTAAAAATAAGCATATTTATTGAAGTTTCATTAAAAAACTGGATAGAAAGCAAAGTAACAATTCCATGGAGAGCACCTAATAGTGTGACATGGTGTGAATGTAGCAAGAATACCAACGCGTTTCGGATTACGTCCTTAGTCCTGATCTCTTAACCGCAAATGTTGTTACCGGTTTAAAAAAGGGTTGCAATTGGTCACATGATTACCACTCTTAGATGCTCTCCATGGAATTGTTATTTTGCTTACTTCCAGTTTTTTAATGAAACTTCAATAAAAATGCTTATTTTTACTCATACTTACGTGGTTCCTCAGATGAAGCTGGCTACAACTTCATTGTGATTGCCTGAGTAGGGTGTGGATTCCACCTGGCCGTGCTCCTGAGGACTTGATTACAGCAAGAGACTGGTGAGCTGATCAATTTGTGTTTGGCATTCCAATATTAGGTGCATTACAAAGCACCTGCGGCACTTTGTAATGCACCTGATTTCGGAGGGGCGTGCTGGAGGCGTGTCGCACTACAACCGTATGAAGCTACACATTTATAGCTTTAGTACGGCAAATCCAGGCGCATTACTGCTGGGACAGGTAGAGCACTTTAAAAGTGGTTTACCTGAGCCAGAAGTGTCACTTTGCAGCTTGAAAGTTCTAAATCCATGACCCACAATAGAACAGGTTCATAGATTCAGGCGCATTCTACAATACTTTTATGTGCAAAAAAATGGCGTCTGGGCACCAAAAATGATACATGTCTCCCCAAAACTTGTCCTTAACTTAGATAATAAAAGCTCCTGTGCTAGAGATAAGACACACCATGGTTGAACTGACTGATTGACAGCAGCTTAGATCGATCAGGTAACAGACAGAGCAGTGAGATGTGGGAAGAGGTGGTCAGTAACCAAGAAAGAGTCATGTGCACAAAGAGGAGATAAAATCCTCTTTACCTCCTGAACAAAGCTAAATCAAAACTTCAATGCATTTGATAATAGTCTTCGGTTACCTTTCCCTACGTGTTAAAAGCTAATCATTTTGGTGAGACAATCTCTTTAATCATAAACATAAAATGCAATAAAAAATATCTAAAACTATAAAATAAAAATAACAGTACCTGATTCTAATTAGGTAAAGAAAATCTAAATGACACATTCCCCTTGTTATATGTTTGAACAGCCTTAAAGAGGTTGTCTCACTACAAGGATTGCTTTTTATGTTTAAAGATCTTGCAAAAACAAGTCACTTTGCAATATATGTCCATTAACAGTGTCCTACCTATTCCTAGATATCCCCTCTTGTATGGGCTGCATCAGCTCCTCAGGTCACTATAGCTACAGACCTGTTTGATCTCTCATGATAGGCTGCCAGCACTGGTTGCTATAGCTACAGACCTGGCTTCTACTGCAGCCTAGTAGAAGCCAGTAAACACGCCGCTGAATTCAAAATGAAACCAAGAAAACAAGACTGAGGTGAGAGGAATCGGTGTAGTGAGACAATCCCTTTAAAGGGGTTGTCTCGCTACAATGATTGGGTTTTAATTAAAAGATCTTTAAAAAACAAGCACCTTTGCAATATATGTACATTACAAATGTCCTACTGATTTTGAGTTAGCCCTGTTAGTAGTAGTACATCAGCTTCTAAAATCTCTATAGCAGCTGACCTGTTGATCCTTATCTCACTGGCTGTCAGGTCTGTATGACTCATCAGACTCTGAATACAGGTCAGAGCAGAGAGCCCCTCACACACAGAATGCTTCTGTAGTGGAGGTAGGGGGAAGGCTCTGGCTTCTGTGTCTGTGCTGCCTAGATTAACCCTGTGTGTGCCTGCTTCCTCCTGCTCTCTACACAGGACCCTGTGTGTTACTATAATCATGATGTGTCTGTGGAGCTCTGACTATTCTAATACTATACAGATCAGGGGGCATGTGAATGCTTCATGCTCTGCTGTACTAGTGACACATCCTGAGTATAGTAACACTTCCCAGCTGCCCTGTGTCTGTTCTGATAGGGTTTGTTGTTGCTGGAGATGTGGGGGAAAAAATTTTTTTAAATTAAAAAAAAAATGAATAAAAAATTTAAAAAAAAATAAAAAAAAAACCGTTTTAGAAAAAAAAAAAAAATTTTCCGTTTATTTGATCCTTTAAAAAAAAAATTTTTCAAAAAAAAAAAATTTTTTTTTTTTACAGTCGCAAACCCCCGAATTTTCCCCAAAAACCCAAAACCTAAAAAACCCCTTTTTTGGGCCAAAAAACAGCCCCGGTTTTTTTCCCCCCCGAGGTAAAAACCTTTCCCCAAAAAGGTTTTAGGCAACAGCCCGGCTTTACTTTTTGAAGGAAAAAAACCCCCCAAAAAAATAAAACCAAAAAACAAGACGGGGTAAAAAGGGGGTTTTAGAAAAAACCCTTTAAGGGGTTTGTTTGCTTGATTTTTTTTTAAAAAAAAAATTTAAAAAAAAAGCCCCTTTAAATTTACAACAAACCACTAATTTTGTTTTCCCCTTTTTAGTATTTCTCACTTCAAAATTCTTTAAATCCCTTTTCCCAAACCAGGGTCGGGTTTTTTGCTTCCTTGGAATAAGGTAAAAGAAATTTCCCAAAAATTTTTTTGGGGAAAAAAACCGGCTTCTTTTTCCCCTGATAACCCGGGGGGGCCCCCCGCCACAGTGGTGTACAGGGTACCCGGGAAAAAATTGTTTGGGTTTTGGATCTGCTAAAACATAAAAGGGGGCATTGAATTTACCCCTTTTCCGTGCCACCAGAAAAAAAACCCCATCCCCTGTGGTTCAATTTTTTTGGCAATTGGGATTGTAAAAAAGGGGGTTTTAAAACCCAATGACCCCCGCCCGTTAGATCACACTTAAAATTAAAAACCTGGTGTGCCCTTTGTTACCCCTTTAAAATTTTTTTAGGGGGTGAAACAGAAATTGTAAAAATCCCCCCGAAATTTTCAACCCGAGACAATTTTAATACATTTAAGGGGAAATCAGGGCCACTAATGGTAAGAAAAATCGCGTTGTTTTTTTCTTAATTTGAATAAAAAAAAAACGGGGGAAAAAAGGTTTCCTTTTAATGTCCCCTTTTTTCCAAAACCACTGATTAAGGAATTTCCCCGGGGAAAAATTTTTAAAAAAAAAAAAAAAGAATTTTCCCTTAGGTTCAAAAACAACCCCTCAATCAAAGTTTTTGGTTGAAAGGAAACCAAACTTGGGGGTTTCTCTTTGTGTTTTGGAATTCTAATAAAACTGATTAAATGGAATGATGCTTGCGGTTTGTGCCCCTTGTTCTGTGCATCCTCACTTGCATTGGGTGAGCTGGATTTTTTTCTTTTTGAATATTATATGTAATTGTGATTCATTGTTGATTGATTTCATAATGCATCTTTGTTACTCAGAGCTCCACTTTTTAATACAGAGCTCCAAATCCCCTAGACATAGACTTAGATGGTAATTTTCTGGCAAAATTGCACCCTCCAGGTGGAGTGTAAATGTGTATTTAATTTCACTAAATAATACCCTTATACAGAAGTTCCAAGCTCCCTGTTCTTAGTGGTGGCTGTAAGCAGCAGAAAATCTTATCTTTTATGGGTGTACATGTATGCATTGATCCTGAAGTAAAGCCTTTATATAATTCTGCTGGTTACTATCAAAAACAGTTAATAGGTTTAGTGTTACATATACCCTTAAAGGGAATGTGTCATCAAAAATGACTTATTGTTTAACTCACAAGTTCAAACACATTTTTTAAAGAATTTTTGGTTAAATTTTTTTAAAAATTTTTCCAAAATTTACTTTTAGAAAAAACCAACCGCAGTTTCGCTTTTGGACTAAACCTAATAAATTCCCGAACTTCCTGGGGGGTTTTGTACGAAAGATTCTCTAGTCTTTTTCATTATCACACAAAGAGGGGCAAACTGAAGGAGACACCGTGTAATAGATAACAAGGGTCCCCCAGTCACAAGAGGAATAGTCCAGTTCCCCCCTTTCACCTTCCTGCACATGATTTCTTCCCGGTCCGAATGCCCAAAAACTCTCCCATAGAAGTAAAAGGACTGATCAGTCTTAAGTCTCCTATGGCATGAACTACTGTAAAGATCTCTCTGACGCTATAAAGCAGTGCAAACAAAGGGCCAGTGGCCAAAGTGAAAAATACAAGGGTTAAAAAGGGGTTTTCTCACTACATTTATTCATTTTTCCTCAGTCCGTTTTTCCTTGGTTTCACTTTGAATTCAGGGGAGGTTTACTGGCTTTTATGCAATAGAATCCCAGGTCTGTACTATAGCAACCAGTGCGGCAGCCATCAGGATAGATCAAACAGGTTTAGCTTAGTACCTAGGGGCTGATGCAGCCATACAAGAGGGGGTATCTCAGAATAGGTAGGACCTGTTAAAAGAAATATTTGCAAAGTGACTTGTTTTTTTGCAAGATCTTTAAATAAAAAGAATCCCTTTTAGTGAACAACCCCTTTAAGAATTATTAAAAAAATTTTTGAAAGTGATAGAAAAATGTAAAAAAAAAAAAAAAAAACCTTTAAAAATAAAAAAGGGACTTTAAACAATGACTCATTTTTTGATGACACATCCCCTTTAACAACTAAGCTAAATTGAACCTGTCAAGGGGTTAATACTGCAAGATATGAGAGCAGGATGTGATAGACGGAGAGAAGGGGAGCTCTTTGATAAATAGGTTAATAAGATTTGTAACAGAGTAAACTCTGATATGACTTCTTAAATGGGTTGTCCACTTCTTAATGAAATCTAACTGCAAGTACCTGGGGCCCCATTAAATAAATATGAACTCACCTTCCTCCAGGCACCTGGTTCCAACACTGCATCCTGCAGGTCTTGTTGCCATTTTGCTATTTCCAACCTGGGACATTATGGGCGACATGTATGATTTCTGGCGCCCAGAAGCCATTTTTTTTTTTGCACACATTAGTGTGCAGAATACGCCTGAATCTATGAACCTGTTCTACTGCGGGTCATAGATTTAGCGCTTTCTAGCTACAAAGCGACACTTCTGGCTCAGATAAACCACTTTTAAAGTGCTCTACCTGTTCAAGCAGTAACGCGCCTGGATTTGCCGTACTGAAGCTATAAATGTGTAGAATCGTACGGTTGTAGTGCGACGATCCAGCACGCCCCCCGATCTCAGGCGCATTACAAAGTGCTGCGGGTGCCTAACTTTAGAGTGTGTCTGATTAAAAATATAGTGAATAGGGCTGCGCCAGTTTGCGGGCTGAAAAGACGCCAGACTACTGGCACAGCCCTGTACATACTTGTCGCCCCATGTGCCTATATTTACAGTCATATGAAAAAGTTTGGGCACCCCTATTAATCTTAATCATTTTTAGTTCTAAATATTTGGGTGTTTTGCAACAGCCATTTCAATTAGATATATCAATAACTGATGGACACAGTAATATTTCCGGTTGAAATGAGGTTTATTTTACTAACACAAAATGTGCAATATCAGTTATTAGATATATCAAATTGAAATGGCTGTTGCAAACACCCAAATATTTAGAACTAAAAATGATTTAGATTAATAGGGGTGCCCAAACTTTTTCATATGACTGTATATCACTGTTAGAAAGTGAACACAAAATATATAATTCCTAATAAAACATAACTTTTATTCAATTTCTAATTCCCAAAATTACAAATCTCCAGGAAAGGTCTCCTAGAAAGTGCCAGGAAAGGTGCTCCCAGCAGGGTCAGTTCGACCCAGATGCTATAAGGACCTGGGATAACACCACCTTATAGGACCTGGGTTGAACTGACCCTGCTGGGAGCACCTTTCCTGGCACTTTCTAGGAGACCTTTCTTGGAGATTTGTAATTTTGGACACTTGTGGTATGTAATATTTTGTTTAAGGAGATAAGTTACAAGACACTTTGCTGTGGACCCCACTGTCCGGTGTGGATGAAACGCGTATGGGGATGGTAACAACTATATATGCAATTGGGGATGGTAACAACTATATATGCAATATAAATAGTTTCTATCTTTTGCTACCATTTACTGCATAGATGTGGGTCTAATTGCCCATACTTATGTATTGGTATCTGTCTAATATATTTGTGTAACTGAGTCGCACCAAGAGAGAATGCAATATGAGGTGATTTTTTGCATTACTCTCTTATAGTTACCACCTAGGATACTGTTAACTGACTACGGGGTCGCCCTTTTTGGGGAGGGGTCTCTGTATACGACAGTAATCCTGAGTGATAGGAAGGTTTCACCTATCTTGTGGTTGTGTTTTGGTGGTTAACAGTGATTTTTGGGGCTAAATATTTACATTTTAAGGGAAATTTGAAATTGAAATAAAAGTTATGTTTTATTAGGAATTATATATTTTGTGTGGGATAGGAGCTATAGCTATAATTCCATTATCTGGGAAATTTTTGCGTTACTAAGAAATTGAACAGCTCCGAACGGTGATGTAATTTAGTGGCACGTGACTGCTGCAGCCAATCAATGTCTACAGTAGTGATGTGCTCGTTTAGAAATAGCAGAATGATAGGGAAAAACTGGGGAGATGCAGAACTAGAATCGGGGACCCGGGGAAGGGGAGGATATTTATTTGGTTTTTTTATTCGGGCCCCAGGAAAACTGGATGTCAGATTTTATTAAAAAATTGACAACTCCATTTACTGACGGGAACTCACTTATAACACAGAGCTCAGCTCCTCTCCCCTATCTAAAACCCTATAAAATCCCAGAGCCAGCTTCTCCCTCCTCATATAACCCTATATATCACAGAGCTCAGCTTCTCTCCCTACTATAACCTATTATCACAGACCGTTCCTCCTCATCATATAACCCTTAAAAACAAGCCGTTCTCTCCTCTACATAAACCCTTTTTACAAAACTCAGCTCCACTCCTCTATCATATAACCCCTATAAATCCCAGACTCCGCTTCTCTCCTCTATATATAACCCTATAATCACAGAGCTCACTTCCTTCCATTATCATATAAACCCTATAATCAGATTGCTCAGCTTCTCTCCTCTATCATATAACCCTATATATCACAGAGCCAGCACCTCTCACTCTATCATATAACCCTATAACCCAAGCTCAAAACTTCTCTCCTCTATCAAATAAAACCCCAATATCAGATTTCTCAGCTTTTCCCCCTCTATCATATAAACCCTATATATCACAGGGGCTCAGCTTCCTCCTTATTTATTTTTAAACCCCATATATCCCAGAGCTCAGCTTCCTCCCCTATCAATAACCCAAAATATCCAGAGCCCCAGCTTCTCTCCTCGGGCATATAACCCTATATATCACAGAGCTCACTTCCCCCCCTAAACATATAACCCTATATATCCCCGAGCTTTACTTCTCCCCTCTATCATATAACCCTATATATCAGTTGGTCCCGCTTCCCCTCCTCTGTCATATAACCTATATATCAACCCAATTTTTGCTTCTCTCCCCAATCATAAAACCCTATAAAATCACAGAACTCAGCTTCCCTTTTTTCCCCATCCCAAAAACCCTATAAATCACAAAGCTCAGCTTCTCCCCTCTATCATAAAAACCCTAATATTTTCAAGCCAAACTTCTCCCTCTAATTTAAAATAACCCAAAAAATCACAGGGGGCTCAGCTTATCTCCCTATCATATAACCCTAATATACACAGAGCTCACTTCTCTCCCTCTAACATATAAACCCAATAGCACAGAGCTCAGCTCTCTCCTCTATCAATCACCCTATATATCACAAGCTCAGCTCCTCTCCTCTATCAATAACCCCTAATATCACAAAAGGGGCCCGCTTCCCCGGGGCCCCTATCATATAAGGGCCTATATACACAGAGCTCACCCTTTTCTCCCTCTATCAAAAAACCCTTTTAGATACCCATAAAAGTTCCAAATTTATAAACCCTATAATTTACAGAGCTCACTTTTCCTCCCTCTATACAAAACCCTATTAAACACTATATATTTTCCAAATCATATAACCCTTTAAATCACAGGGGCTCACTTTTCCCCCCTCCCATGGGCCCCTTCACACGGGGGGGGGGGGTTTTTTTGTCACGGGTTGGCCCGAAATTCCCCCGCCGGGTTTGCGCTTCCAAACGGGGCCCCAAACCCTCGGAGTCATTACGGGGGAATCCACTGCCTCATTGAGAACATTGGAATTTCCCTCGCTCCTCCCCCTCTGCAAATCCGGGCCCCGGGGGAGAAAGTTGGGCTCACCCTTTTTTTAACCGGGGCGGCCGGGGCCGGAAAAAAAATGCATTGTCTTTTTGGGGCCGGGGGCGGGGCCCCCCGCCGCGCTCCGGGCCCCGCCCCCCGTTTCCCCCCCTTATTCACGGGGGGATTTGTTTCGCTCAAAACGGGGGCACAAATTTGTCGGCAATAAGCCTGAACGGGGGCCCATTACATCCTGCTCTCAGATAAGGGGGAACATCCAAAGGTCAGTTTTTTTTTAAGCCCTTTTTTTGAAAGAGAGCTCAATTAGTCACAATTATATTATAACAGGCTTTTGGGTTTCATTTCATATGCCCCGGGCAGTCTGGGGCTTCCCATTGGGGGCACCAGGAGGTGGTTTTCCTGGGGGGTGGGGGGGACATACCTGGTGGTGAAGTTAGGAGGTCTGAAGGCATTCCCTGGTTTTTTGTTGCCATTTTGCTATTTCCAAACCGAAAAAAATAAAAAAGGCCTTCCCCTTTGGTTAGTGTTAGAAAATTTGGGCACGGACCTACCAATCAATTTCTAAATTAAAATAGGAGAATGACAAAAGAAACCGGGGAAAAATGCACACTGGCCCGGGGGACCCAGAAAAAAGGGGAAAATTTTTTTTTTTTAAAAAGGGGCCAAGAAATGGCCCAAGGCGGCCTGGCAGCATTCCTGGTGGTGGTCTAAGGTGGTCGGGGGGTTTTTCTGGGGGTTTTGGCCCCAGCAGTCTTGGGGTGTCCCCCATCGGTCCCAGGCGGTCTCGGGGTGTTTCTAGTGGTGATCCCAGGCCCCCGGTGGTGGTCCCAGGTCGGCTTGTGGTGTTCCTGGCGGTGGTCTGGGGATATACCTGGTGGTGGACCTAAGCCTTCTGAGGGTGTTCCAAGTGGTAGTGGGAGGCAGTGTTGGGGTGTTCCTGGTGGTGGTCCCAGGCGATCTGGGGGCAGTCTAGGGGCGTTTCCAGTGGTGGACCCAGGTGGTCTTGTGGTGTTCCTGGCGGTGGTCTGGGGATATACCTGTGGTGGTCCTAGGCAGTCTGGGGGCATTTCTAGTGGTGGTGTAAGGCAGTCTGAGGGCATTCCTGGTGGTGGTCCCAGGTGGTCTGGAGGAGTTCCCAATGGTATTTCCAGGCAGTCTAAGGGCATTCCCATGGGGGGTCCCCCAAACAATTTTGGGGGCATTCCCCGTTGTTTGGGTTTCCCGGGAAATTTTGGGAGTTTCCTAGTGGTGGTCCCCCGGAAACCAGTGGGTCCCCCCCGGGAGTCTTATGGGTTCTAAAGGGTTTTTGGGAGGGGTTCCCTTTGGTGGGCCCCCGGTGGTCCCGGAGGTGTTCTCAAATAGTGGGCCCCCCTGGTTTGGAGGTTTTTCCCCTATGGTCCCAGGTGGGCTGAGGGTTTTTCCCAGTCCGTGGGCGGGAGGCAGGGTTGGGGGGGGGGGGGGGGGGCGGGGGGGGGGGGGGGGGGGGGGGTTTTCCCTGTGGGGGTACCAGGCCCCTGGTTTCCCCCCGGTGGGGTTTGGAGGTGGGTTTCCCCCTGGTTGGTCCCCCGGGCGTGTGTTTAAAATTTTTAGTGATCTACGGGAATTTAAAGTTGGAAATTTAAAAAGGGGGTTAAAAAATTTTGCCCCATGGGGGTTTTCTGTTTTAAAGAAGGGGTAAATTACTTTAAAGGGTTTTTTTGCCCATTTAGTCATTAGTTTGCAAAGATTATACATGTAAAATGGGCTAGTGTTTTGCGGTTTCTTTGGGGTATCAGATCGATCGATAGTCTGTCCGGGCCGTATCGAAAAAGGGTTTTTTTGTAAGGGGAGCTTCCCAATTTTGAAGTGGGTGAAACCCTTAAAAGTCTATTGGGGGGAGCAACAACACCTTCATTATTACACCCAAACAAGGTGGGGGAAGCTAAAATTTAACATCCACCAAAAGTCAAAAAAAGGATACATGCTACATCTTACAACACACTTAGTTAAAAAAGTCACGGGAAAAAAAAATCCACACCTTCACTACCCTGTTTTGTACCACAGCCTGACCCTTAAACCTGCTCACCCCCAAATTAAAAAAGTGCCAAAGGCTATTTTTTAACCATCAGTTACTTAACGGGACATTGAAATCCCGCCCCCTGGGCCACAGCTGACCCCCCAAAACCTGCATCCCCCCCCAGATTAAAAAGTCCCCCAGAAAAAGGGTCTTTCAACCACCATTTTATTTTTTTCCCACTGGCATTGACTATACCTGTCCTGGACCGCAGTATGACCTTAAAACCTGCCTACCCCCAGTTTAAAAAGTCCGGGAAAAGGAGTTGTTAGTCTGAAATTGTTATGTTTTCGTAAATACACGGATTTTTTGCCCCTTTTAAATTCCCTGTGGTAAATATAGAATTGGTTTTAAGATTTCGTGGAAGTTTCGTCAAGAACAAAGCTGGGTGCAAAAAAGTCAAAAACACGTATCGTTTTTTTTGGTATAAAAATTTTTTTTTGCACCTTTCAATTCACCTGGGGGACTATGAATTGCTGTTTTAAGATTTTACGGGGATGCTGCGTCAAGAACAATGCGGGGTGCGCAAAAGTAAAAAAAACACGAAACTGTATTTTTTTGTATGATACCGGTTTTTTTTGGCAACAAAAAACCCTGTGCTGACTAAAATTGCTGGATTGTTTTTTAACCGCAAGGTGGTATTCAAAAACCCCGGGTTTAAAGGGGAAAATTAAAATGAACACATATCTGAAAAAAATGAAAAAAAAAGACCTGCAGTTTTACAAAAAATGAGTGTATCCAATATAAGTTCGGCTGCCCAATATCCAGGAAAAATTTAATAGCAAACGTAAAAATAAAAAATATTCCAATACAATTCTACACTAAGTCTTGGTGAACTTTATCCAGTGTTCTTTTTAAAGAGCTTGTCTGTTTCGCCCCCCGGGGCCCCCCCCCCCCCCTGCTCCCACGCCGTTTTAATTTTCAGCGGGTAGATGCTGCTTTAAAAATTTTCTATTTAACTCATAAAACTTCAAAACTCTAATTAAAAATAAATTGGGGGGCCCAATGTAGATTTTCCTCTGTGCAGAATGCTAATTTTGCTGGGAAACTGTTGGCCCAGGCCCGAACGCAGGGCCTATCCCTTTAGACCGAGAGACACTGAGGCTGAAACAGGAAACCTGTTCATGTAAAACAGGTCATGGATTTTTTCCCCGCCAACCGCAACCCAACACATCCCATCATGACCGCACACCCTCTCCCCCCGCTCTAAAACTGAATCCATTTGCTTGGCCCCCCAAAATTACAGGAAGCGCCGAAAAAGGGCGATTTAAAAGATGATGCACGATTTTAACCTTAATTATCGCATATCGGAAAAATTTTGATCAC
>JAODAL010040652.1:0-36689 GCA_025379985.1 Phyllomedusa bahiana
GGGGTCAGCAGGTTTTGGGGTCAGTGTGGCCCAGGACAGGTATGTCAAAGCCGTGAAACAAAATGGTGGTTGAAAAAACTCCTTTTTTCCGGCACTTTTTAATTGGGGGGGGTCATCAGGGTTTGGAGCCATCTGTGGCCCCGGACAGGTATAGTCAATGTCCATGAAACAAAATGGGGGTTTAAAGATCCTTTTTTCCCGGGACTTTTTAAAGGGGGTAATCGGTTTGGGGCTCATGCTGTGGAGGACAGGGATAGTCAATGTCCAGTGAAAACTAAATGGTGGTTGAAAATCCTTTTTTCCGGCACTTTTTTAAAAGTGGGGGTCTGCGGTTTGGGATGCTTTTGGCCCAGGACAGGTATAGTCAATGTCCGTGAAACTAAAATGGGGGGAAAGCTCCTTTTTCCGGGACTTTTTTAAAGTTGGGGGAATGCAGGTTTTGGGGCTCATGTGTGGCCCGGACAGGTTAGCAAGTCCCGTGAAAAATAAAAAGGTGGTTGAAAAACCCTTTTTCCGGCATTTTTTAAAATGTGGGGGGGCATGCAGGTTTGGGGGCCATGTTGGCCCCCGGAAGGTTATCAAAGTCCCGTTCAACTAAAATGGTGGTTTTAAAAAATCCTTTTGCGGCCTTTTTAAATGTGGGGGTATGAGGTTTGGGGCTCATGCGGTTCCAGGACAGGGGTATTCAATTTCCCTTTCAAAATAACATGTGGTTAAATATCGCCTTTTGGCACTTTTTAAATTTTTGGGTGATGCAGTTTAAGGGGCAGGCTGTGGTACAGCAGGATAGTAAATGGTTTTGTGATTTTTTTCTGTGACTTTTATAACCTAAATGTTTTGCCCAAAATTACACGTATCCCTTTGACTTTTTTGGGTTTTAATTTCAGCTTCTCCACCTTGTTGGGTGAATATAAGGTGTTGTTGCTCTCCCATAGACTTTAATGGTAATGCGCATAAACGATGTCACTACGAAAAACCCTTTTCGTTGCGGCCACTAGTCTATCGTCGATTCTGCCAACGCAATCGCTCAAAACTACTATTAAACACATTTGGGGTTTTAACCCCCTTTTTTAATGTTCACATTTCTTGGAAAAATCCATTGTGGTTGAACATTGCAGAACATGGGTGAAAAAAGGACCATTTTTTTCTTATTGGATGGAGTGCTGTGGATTTTTCTTCATCTATCTATCTAGCTATCTATCTATCCATCTTTTTTTCCTATATCAATGTTTCTTTTTTCCTTAGATATTCATTGTGGAGGGATGGAAATTCAACCACCAGCGGTTTGTTGTATTTTTTTATGCTTTGAAAAAAAATGTTATTCCTATGTGGCCACCTTGTAAACAACAACTTTCTGAAACTAATAAGTAGTGTTTTTTTTCTCTCAACAGACATTGAGCTGTGTTTTCCTATAAATAATTAGTAGTTTTCTTTTAACAGTCTGGAGACACTGATTTGTGGACATCATTTCATTGGGAGTTTTGACGATTTGCATTCCGCTTCAGGAGTGGGGTGGTTCGCATTTTGTCTGCCAGGTTCTCAGTCTGATGTCCATAATATATGATTATTAATTTTTGTTAATCTTCCCTTTGTTTATTTATGGTTGTCTACTATTTACAATTATTTATACTCTTTATTCATCTATTGGGCTCTTATGTTATCCTGGGAGTGCCAGACAGGGCTGTCTTTCTCATTGGGCAGAGTAAGCAGCTGCCCGAGGACCCCAAGAGAATGTGGGCCCTCCTGGATCTGAGTCTGTAAACCTGATCTCCTCTATGTAACAGATGGAAGAGGCCGCAGCCCTGCTTTCCACTGTCGGTCAATGCATATGTTACATACAGTCTTTACAATGCAGGCCAGTAACAGCACGAGAAAATGTACACTGACTAACCCCACTTATCATGTTGAGATCCCGGGGGTCCGGTTTCCCCTTTACTTTTTTATTACAGTTGGAAAAGTCAGAAAAGGAGCTTACATGTAGTACACAGAGCACAGGGGGCCCAGTGCGGGCCCGGAGGGGGGGTTTCATAAAGGAGCGCGTTTAATGATAAGGGTGGTTTCGGGCACAGCCCCAATCCCGACCAGTTTTTTAAAAATTTTTTGGGCACTCGGGGGATGGCTTTTGTCCACAGTTTGCGGATTCAAGCCGTCCTGCTTCGCACTCACATATTCATGTTCTGCCCAAAATCCAGGCAGAAGAATGAACATGTTCTAAGTTTTTTGTTATGCCAGCGGTGTAAAAAAACATCCAGCAAAAAATCCATGCAGTGGGGGCTGCTGCATGGATTTTCGATTGAAGTCTATGGGGAATGTTGCTTGTCGATTGTAAAACCGCAAACCGTCTCAAAAAACAATTAATAACCTGTGCCGTGGGGACAAGCCATAACACTCCCACCCATCACTGCTCTCCCTGCGCTCTGTTTTATACATGTATACTAGAGTTATAAGTTTTTAACCTTTTTGAAAATTTTAATTATCCTGATTTGTCATTTTGGAGCTAGAAAGCGCCGAATCTATGACCCACAGTGGAACAGGTTCACAAATTCAGCCGCATTCTACACTACAAGGTCAAAAAAATTTCGTCTGGGCCCAAAATCCCTCTTTTCCCCCATAATTTCTCTAAAATTTTGCAGCCTCTCCCAAAATCCTGACCAATATGCTTGAAAACCCGGTTATTGACACAAATCTGCAATCTGAATGTAACTAACAACTTCTATTTACACTCGGACTGTCTAGTGCTGAGCTGATCTTAAGAGCCCTACAGCAAAAGCTGCTGTTGGTAGTCCTTTGTGTCTGGGAGTACTGGCCCCACACTTACACAAACTATTGTCTCAATCCCACCGCTTCCACCAATCTTTCAGGAGACCCATTTCCACTCGAGGGATGACGACCTGACTTGGGGTGATTGTGCGTTCGCTCCCTTAGGTTACACAAGGTAAACCCGGTTTCGGTTTCCAGTTAACCCTGTCCACATGGAAAGGGAAAGACCCAAAGGAGTGCAAGAGGATACCCCCACTTGCCCAAAACCCCCCTAAAGGGCTGGGAGGATTGTTTCCGCTCGGTGAAACAGAACTCTGCCAGCCTTGTAGATTGCCACAAGTTCCATGTTAGCTATAAGCCTGGTCCATTCCCAGACTAAAACCACCCAGAACCTCCCCCGGGTAGGAATTTGGCCAGTGAGTTCAAATTTTTATGGGGAAAACAGTAAGCTCAGGATCAAAGTTTATATATTTTTAAATCCCCTTTATGAGCGCACTAGACAAAACACTACTACATGGGGAACGCTATACTTTTACTGGTCAGAGGTGAAAATACAAAAGGGATATGGGGTCAAACAAAAGAGCAGCAATATGTGTCTAGTTATCTTGGGTTGGCCTTGTGTGGGTCATGTGAAGCAGCCTGCTGGTTTTGGAAGCTCTAGGTACACATGGCATAACCCCCTTTCTCAATGGAGATGACCCTGGGCCCAGGTGGGGTGTGACAGGGGACATCCCTGTCACGTCACTGGTACGGTCTACACGTCCTTTCAGGGCCATGCTGTTTCTGGTTCTGGACACAGAACGGATTTTATCGCTGCAGGGCAAGTCGCTGTTTTTTTGGCCCGATACCCTCGAACCGGGTGACCCAATAATTGGGATACAAAAATCTGAAACCCCTGTTTGTTCTGGTTTCAGTTTCCTGTTTCTCTTGCCCGTTGTTCAAAAAAAAAAAAGGGAATGACAGTTATGTGTGTGGGACATTTTATATTAAAAAAATTTTGAAAAATTGGGTGTACTTTTGATGCAGGTTTTTCTATAATTTTTTATGGGAAATTTGGCACCCTTTGGGCTGCCAAAACTCTTTTGATTTTTTCTTTCCTGGCACTGGAAGTGCCAAAAATTAGATGAGGGCCCCTTTTGGGGGTCAGACTCCCTGCTGGGGTCGACTTCCCTTTTGGGGTTGGGGGGGACGGCATCTTATTGGGGGGAATTTACTTTTGCTTAATTTAGTGATCCTCAATGAAGTGTTTGGGGTGTTTAGCGATTATTATCGACAAATTGAAATCGGCACGGTTTTTTTTGTTGATCAAATTTTTTTGTTGTTTTTTGGTTAAAATTGGCATAATCTATTAATAAGCGCATTTTAGAGCTTCGTCATTTTGGCGGCCAGAAATCACTTAAGAATAGAGCAGGGGGAGGTTGGGGGAGCGAGTCATGCGGGATGTGAGGTTTTGATTGGCTGGAAAAAAAACATGACCCCATTTTTCAAGAACGCCCCCCCCCCTGTTCAGCCCCAGTGTGTGTCTGGTATCAAGGGGGACGTGTGTCATCTCTCTCAAACGCTCGGAAAAATGTTCTATTTGTTCACACAGACAAATATGCTTTTGCTGTGAAAAATTAAATTAGGAAAATTAGAGATTTGCGTTTTTTTGTTACTTAGGTGAAAATTTTAAAGGAGCATCTATTTCTGTACAGCCGGAGGGGGGGGGGGGGTGCGGTTGGGGGAAAAAACAAAAAGACAGGCGGGCCCAGGCAGGTTTTGAAAGGGGGGGGGGGAATTGTGCACCCCAGACGTGATTTGCCCCTGCATTGTAGGGGTTTTGTTTAACAGTTTTTGGCCATTTTTTGGGTTTGAAATATTTCTTGTTTTTTTGGGCACCCTTGTAGTTTATTAGGATAAAAATTTTTTTCTAGAAATTGCAGGTTTTTTGGGTTGGGGCAAAATAAACTTTTTTTATGGGTATAATTTAAATGGGGTTTTTTTTTTTTACTTTGGTGCGGCCCTTTTTTGCCTTCTTAGAGGCCCTTCCCTTATTAAATTTGAATACAGAAATTTTTGTAGTAACCGCAGGTGAAAGGGTTTGGGTGAAAAAAAACCCCCTTTTATTACCCGTACAAAATTTTTAATTCCCGTGTTTTTCACTTTGGCCCCAATCCAGCTTTGTTCATAGAGCCCCCCCCCAAAATTTTTCCCCTTTTTTGGGAAAAACCCTTTTAAAAAATTTAATTTACGGCCAATTTTTCCCTTTTTTTATAACCCCTTGAAATTTCCGTTTTTTTTTTTATAGGTCAAAAAAGCCTTTTTTTATAGTACACAATTTTTTTTTGTTTTTTTCCTTTGGCGCGCCCTTTGTTAATAGAGCCCCCTTGCACTTAAATTTAAATACAGCAATTTTGAAATCCCGCAGGTGTTTTTATGGGTAAAAAAAACGCTTTTATTACCGTACACAATTTAATTACTTTTTTTCCCTTTTTTGGCGAAATCCAGCTTTGTTATGAGCCACCTTGCACTTAAATTTAAAATACAGCAATTTGAAATCACCCAGGTGTATTTTAGGTGCAAAAAACGTTTTTTATTACCCGTACCAATTTAATTACATTTTTTTCCACTTTGCGAAGTCCAGTTTTTGTTCAAAAGACCCCCTTGAAACAAAAATTATAAATTACAGAAATTTTGTGGGTCACCGCAGGGGTATTGTTTAGGTGAAAAAAAACCCCGGGTTTGTTTTTCCGAATAGTTTTTAAAATTTAGCTGTTTTTGGGCCGTGGTGGGCCCTTTTTTTTAAAATAGCCACGTTGTACGCAATTCTAAATAGAAAAATTTTTCAAAGGAAAAGTTCTCTTTTGTCTTTGCTGCAAAAAAACACTAATTTCAAATCCGTGAAACTTCTGAATAGTTTTTTTGGGGCCTAGGGAATCTCAGTTTGGCACAGATAGCGACTTTTTATAAAAATTTTTCCTGAAAACTATCAATTCCTAGTCCTACTGGGCATTTGTAAATCCCTGGGACAGAACGAAGAACACTGTTGATTTTGTCTTACGGTTTTTCCACCAGACCACATTTCACAGGTATTTTATCTTTCTGAACATGGAGCGAAATGCAGGTGGTAAGCGAGCAAAGAGGGGGGTAGGACATGGAGGTTTGGGTACGAGGGGAAGGTGTCCTTTCCCGTGCTGGCGACAAAAGCAAGGGAGAGTCCGGGGCGGACCGTAAAGGGTTGGGCATCGGGTGGGGGCCCGGGGACTGTGAATCTCAGTAAAAAAAACAGCCCTCCCAAAACTGTTCTTCAGTGGTTTAATGGGAAACCCGATCAAGCAGTCTTACTCCTCCGTCCCCCAGTCACGGCCCCAAATGTCAATGTCCAAAATTCAACTTAAAATTTGGGGGTGAAAGACCCTTTTTTTCCCGGGACTTTTTAAATTTGTGGGTCATGCAGGGTTTGGGGGGCTCATGCTGTGGCCCGGACAGATATAGGTTTAATGGGCCAGTGAAACAAAAATTGGTGGTAAAAAAGGGCTCCTTTTGGCACTTTTTTTTAAACTGGGGGGCATGCAGGTTTGGGGGTCTGTTTTGGCCGGAAGGGATAGTCCCATTCCAGTGAAAAATAAAATGGTGGTTGAAAGGGGCTCCCTTTTTTCCAAAACTTTTTTAAACTGGGGGGGCATTTCAGGGTTTGGGGTCATGGGGTGTGGCCCCGGACAGGGATTTGTCTATGTCCAGTGAAAAATAAAATGGGGGTGAAAGGGCTCCCTTTTTCCCACACTTTTTAATCTGGGGGGGCATGCAGGTTTGGGGGTTTATCGGGGGCCCGGACAGGGGTGTCTATGTCCAGTTAATTAAAATGGTGGTTCAAAGACCCTTTTTTCCCAGCAATTTTTAATCTGTGGGCAGATTTGGTTTAATGGTATACTGCGGTACAGGCGGTTTAGGTTTAAAGTCCCCGTTCAAATAAAATGGGGGGTTGAAAGGGTCCTATTTCCCGGGAATTTTTAAAAAATTTGGGGGGCATGCAGGTTTGGGTCATGCTGGGGGCCCAGGACATGGTTTTAGTCAAAAGTATAGTTTTAAATAAAAAGGTGGTTTAAAGCTCCTTTTTTCCCGGGACCCTTTTTAAAACTGTGGGCATGCAGGTTTGGGGCTCAAAGCTGCTTTAAAGGAAGGGGTATTCACTGGGCCCGTTTTAAGTTTAAAAAGATGGTTCCCAAAAAATACTGCCTTTTTGGCACTTTTTAAATTTTTGGGGGGTGGCGGGTTTTAAAGGGGCAGGGTGTGGTCAAGACAGGGGTAGTGATTTGTTGATTTTTTTCTGTGGCTTTTTTTTAAAATAAATGTGTTGCCTAAGAGTTGCAGTTCCATTTGATGGTTTTGGATGTTAATTTCCCGCTTTTTAGCCCGTTTGGGGGTAAGAATGAAATTTTTGTTCCCCTCCCATAGATTTAATGGCATCGGGGATAAACTTTTATTGGGGCTAACGGAAAACGTTTGAAATTGCCCCATTTTCGGGGCCAAAGGGCCCCATGACGATAGGGCAAAGTAATCGCTTAAACACTAGTTTTTGAGCATGGGGGAAAGGGTTTTGTCAAGTCAAGGGGGTGCGTGAGCCCTAACTGGAACCAAAACCCCCTGTCCTGCCCACTTTACGTGGGTGGGGGCCCCAGGCGGCAGCGGCAACCCGGGCGACATTCCCCGGCTGCTAAAATTTTGGGGGGCCGGGAAAAAGGGAAAAATAGGTTTAGACAGTCCGGGGCAAAAATCAAAATTTGGAAAAGCCAAAGGGCCCCAAATCAGGGCCAGAGGAATTAAAAGTAAAAAAAGCGAGGTTTAAAAAAAAACGGAAAACCCAAAAAACCAAAAAAAAAAAAATCAGGAGACAAAAACCGGGGGGCAGGAGAACAGGGCCCCAGGTCCCGGTACACAGATAAGCAAAACACAATAAACCGAACAAAAAACACGAAGGTAGGCCCCCGCAGCGGGTTGGACGGCCTCCGGGGGCCCCCCCATTGGCTGGTGCCCCTCGCCCCCCGTCAGGGTGGTGGGGTTGTCACTCATAGCTGTCTGCAGCAAGTGTATTTAAGGAGGGAGCGCCACATAGCTGTTGGGGAGCCTGTTGCCCGGGTTTTAGCACAGCTTAGCCCTTTACGCTTAGGTGAAATTCTGAATCTTGCAAACCTGCACTTTTGGAAAAAAATGCAAATTTGGGGGAAGTTACAAGAACGGGTGGGATGACTTTTGATGTTTTCTCTTAGAGAGGTCCCACAGGCTTCTATAGGATTTTCCCTATTTGAGCTATTCAATGCAGACATCACCGAGGTCTGTTGAATATAGCAAAATAGACCTGGGTGTAGGAGAAAACACCTCACCACAGTGTCATTGAGCATTTTAAAATTTACATTCGGTTTCAGCTAATTTAATTTAACTCCTTAACGACATTGGGCGTATGAGTACGTCCCAGGGCCGCTAAGGGGCCCGCACAGCCGCCGGGTGTAAGCGGCTAATCGCCGCTAACACCCGGCAGTAACAGCGCCGGTGGGTGGCTCCGCCCACCGGCGCTTTTTTAACCCATCAGACACCGCGGCAAAGATGGCCGCGGCGTATGAATGAACGCCGATCGGTGCTGCGTTTTTTGGTCATTTTACGTCACTCAAAAAATGGAATAAAAGTGATCAAAAAAGTCGTATGCATTCCAACTGCAAGAAAAAGTACACTTCAGCCCACAAAAATGCCTCCTCACTGACGTCCGTAGGTGTTAATACAAAAAAGTTATTGGTCGCACAAAATGGCAAAATGGCAAATTTCGAAAATAGAAAATGTTTCGAATTTTTTTACGGTACCAAAACATAAAGGAAACCCAACATGTTTGGTATTGCCGGATGCGTAACAACCTGTAGACTATAGATAACACATTATATTTACCAAAATTTGAAACACTTTTAAAAAGCAAAACCCCGCAAACATGGTGAAAATACATTTTTTTTCACAATTTGTCCCACATGGAATTTTTTGGCGGTTACCCATTAAATTCTATAGTAATGAATAACACAATTAGAAAGTACATCTTGTCCCGCAAAATAAAAGCCCTCATGTGTCTATGTAGGTGGAAAAATAAAAAAGTTATGGCTTTCAGAAGGCAAGGAGGGAAAAACGAACGTGTCACCCAAAAAAACCGCCTGGTCCTTAAGGGTCTAAAGATCCACTTAAGTTACTTCTTTATAAGAAACTTAATACTATCATTAAAGTCTATGGGAGAGGAACAACACCTTCATTCGTACACCCAAACAGGGCTGGAGAAGCTGGAATTAACATCCACAACAGTCAAATGGATACGTGCTACATCTTAGGCAAACACACTTAGGGTTTTAAAAGCCCCCAGAAAAAAAGTCACAGACCTACACTATCCCTCTTGCACCACAGCAGACCCTTAAACCTGCAAAGACCCACAAATTAAAAAGTGCAAGAAGGCATTATTATTTTAACCATTATTTTACTTGAACTGGACATTGAATATCCCTGTCCTGGAACGCAGCATGAGCCCCAAACCTGCATGACCCCATATTAAAAAGTGCCGGAAAAGGAGTCTTTCAACCACCATTTTAGTTGAACTGGACATTGACTATACCTGTACTGGACCGCAGTATGACCATTAAACCTGTATGACCCACAAGATAAAAAGTGCCGGAAAAAGAGTCTTTGAACCACCATTTTAGTTGAACTGGACATTGACTTAACCTGTCCAGGCACAGCATGAGCCCCAAACCTGCATGACCCCCCGATTAACAAGTTCCGCAAAAAGGAGTCTTTTTAACCACCATTTTAGTTGAACTGGACATTTTAAATATATCTGTCCTGTACCTCAGTATGACCCTTAAACCTGTCTGACCCACAGATTAAAAAGTGCCGCAATACAGGATTATTTGAACCAACATTTTAGTTTCACTGGACATAGACTATCCCTGTCCTGGGCCACAGCATGAGCCCCAAACCTGCATGACCCCCAGATTAAAAAGTGCCGTAAAAAGGAGTCTTTGAACCACCATTTAAGTTGAACTGGACATTGACTATACCTGTACTGGACCGCAGTATGACCATTAAACCTGTCTGACCCACAGATTTAAAAAGTGCCGCAAAAAGGAGTATTTGAACCACCATTTAAGTTGAACTGGACATTAACTATAGCTGTCCTGTACCGCATTATGACCATTAAACCTGTCTGACCCACAGACTAAAAAGTGCCGGGAAAAGGAGTCTTTGAACCACCATTTTAGTTGAACTAGACATTGACTATACCAGTCCTGGGTAACTACATCTGTTAAAGTCTTCCTGTACCTTCCTTTACAATTCAGAAATTTTTGTATCACTATTTTGTGCATCCCGTTTTTTAGTAGTTTTAAATTTAGAAAACCATTTTAAAAATTGGATGGTTCCCACCACATCTTTGTTTTCATTTTTTATATGATTAAAGGGGGTTTGTCTCACTACAGGGATTGCATTTGTTAAAGTCTTCAAAAAAAAGTCATTTTGTTTTTTGCCATAACGGACCCCCCAATTTTGTTTTTAAACAGCACCATCCCCTTTTTGACCATTTTTGAAAAATTGTGAAGAACAAATTTCTGTTAGAAACCACATTTTTTTTTTAATAGACCTGTAGTATATGCATTTCAAGCAAAATGACCCCAAAAATTAAAAACATGACCCTTGACCCATTTTTGACAATTGGAAAAGAAAAAATGTCTGTTAGAAAAACCACATTTTTTATAATAGGACCTGTATAAAGCTGCATTTTCACAGAAAAAAGGGCCCCCAAAAAATTCAAAACATACCCTTAAAAACTTCTGACAATTGTAAGAACAAATGTCTTTTAAAACCACATTTTTTTTTATAATAGGACTTGTATATTGCTGCTTTTCAAAGCACATGCCCCAAAAAAAAACTTCTCTCCATGTTAAAAATTTGGGGGGAAGTGCCATTAGAAGTACATTTCTGTTCCAAAGAACCATTGATTATAGCTGTGTCTCACAGCCACCATGACCCAAAAAATTTATAAAAAATGACTTCTAAAGCCACGTTAAAAAATTGTGAGGGAGAAATTGCCACTTAGAAGCCACTTTTCTGTTCCAAAGGACCATGATTAGCTGTATCTCACAGCAACATGACCCCAAAAACCATTGAAATGTGAAAAATTCTAAAGATGAAATAAAGTAAATAGAATACGGTTTTTGTCATGAAACCTTGGGTGTCTTTTACAGTCTCCTCACAGCAAAACCAGCAAAATGAACTTTTGGAACTGAAAATAAAAATTCCAGTAAAAAATTTGATCATTAAAAAAAAAAAAAGTTTTCAAGTGGACCATTTCTGTTTGAAGAGGAATGTATAGTAGACCGGCAACTAGTCGGTGACCTCGGCAATTGGAGCCACAACATCATCAGAGATCCATGCCTGATTCATTTGATGAAAGTCAAACGATCCACTTTATCTGTGGAAACCCGGATGCGTATTCTGTAATGACTCCTCCCGCTGTGCTGAAGGTCCCCCTCAGATATGACGCTGGCTGCTGGGCAGGACAACACCTCTATGCGAGTGGCGGCGTGGCGACTCAGGCCATTAAATCCATTTTCGATACCCAGAAGTAAATTGGGTCCGGAACACATCCAAAAACATTGGTGTTGAGACGCAGATAAGCTGGTCTCTGTGTGTTGGATGTGTGCCCTGCCTTTCCAAGGCAGGGATGTCGGTAATGTCGATGTCTAGGAATACCTCCTCCTCCTCCTCCGCTGCCTCCGGCACAGCTTCAACACAGCCCTGACTTGCCTGAGATTATGCACCCTGAGAGCTGATGCGCCACCTTGCACTAGCCCTGGGGCCCCGAACCAATGCCTAATGAAGACCGATGAAATTGTGAAACTGTCGTGCCTTGTGGATTTGACGGAGAGAAAGGCTCCATGTCTGCATCTGTGTCCGTCTCCTCCTCCTCCGTCGCTGGTGGGATTTGATGTTTCAGAGTGTCCAACAATCGTTCCAGAACTAGGATCACCACAATGGTCATGCTGATAAGGGCATTTCCGCACTGACCATTTTGGTGCTTCTTCAAAACTGGCAAGGATGGTGCAGAGCTCTTTCACCTGCCTCCACTCTCGGTGGCTCAACCCCCCGAGGTCCGTACCGCTGCTTGTCAGGCCATGTGTCACTTCATACTGCGTAATGGCATTGCGCTGCTGCCACAATCGCGGGAGCATGTGGAGGGTGAATTCAGCATGTTGCCACGTCAACAATGAGACAGTTGACAGGGAGGCCGAGCTGACGCTGCAACGCAGCCAGGCGAGACGAAAGCAGGGTGCGAACGGGGCGGAAGTACGAACTCAGACCTCGAGCCTTCCTCAGCAGGCAGTCCAGACCCGGGAAGTGCTTTAGAAATTTCTGGACGACGAGGTTCATGACATGTGCCAGGCAAGGGAGTGCTCCAGCCTACCGATCTTAAGGGCGCCAGAAGATTTCGACCGTTATCGCACACCACCTTGCCGGTCACAAGGTACTTGTCACAAAGCCAGAGCTCGGTCTCGTTTGCGGAGAGCCGTCCACAGCTCCTGACCTGGTGTGGACGGTCTCCAAAAACAGATTAATTTCAACATGACCTGGTTTTTCTCTGGGCACGTGATGCCACCAGAGGCCCTCGGGGGAAAGAGCCCTGCCCCAAATTCCTGCGATTTTGAAGAGCGTGCGCCGAGCCTAAGAGCCACCGTCACCCCCAAAGAGACATCCACCCAGCTCACCCAGTGAGCTGTCACAGAGATATAGTGGCCTTGGCCGGCTTACTAGTCCATGTGTCGGTAGTCAGATGGACTTTTCTGGACACAGATGCAGAAAAACGCGCTTGAAATTTTAGATGACACGTGGCTGGCCAGGGCAGGGACGCTTTTCCTGGCAAAGAAAAGCTGCTCGGCATCTGGTATTGGGGGCAAGAAAGGGGCCCAATGACTTTTGCGGAACACATCTGTGTCCACCAGACGGAAAGGCAACATTTCCAAGGCCAAAAGCCTGGCAATGCCGACATTCAGGCTTTTGGCTTTGGGATGGTCTGGGTTAAAGTGTTTCTTCTTGCTCCCAAACCTGGAAGACAGAAGGCGGGGCTGCTAGACTGGCCGCTGTACGGCATGCGGGTTTTGTAAAACTGGCGGAAGGAGAAGGGGTGGGATGGGTCTCTGGTGGTGGCTGGTGGTACTCGGGGACGGTGGAGGCTGAAGCGGAGGTGATCGATGATCATGACTATGAGAGACATGGGCAGCTGGGGAACCTTGCTGGGGGCGGAGAGGGCGGAGACAGAGGGTGTGACAGTGGTTGGAAGCCCCGCATCGGTGTGGCCTTTTTTGGCCAAGTGTTCCCTCCATTTCAACTCATGCATTCGCTGCAAATAGACATGTTGGTGGTGGTTAAACAGCTAAATTTTTGGGCCTCTACTTATGCGTTTTTTGGCAAAGGCGGCATATGACATTGCTGGGTGAATCAGAGGCTTGCTCAAAGAAGGCCAGGCTTGAGAGGTCCTGGACCTTTTTGACGGCGATAAGCGAGGAGGGGGGTTTTTCCTCTGACTGTGGCTGGCGGAATGATATAAGCGGACTTCTGGCGACGCCCTCTCCTTTTTGGGGCGGGACTCATACGCCCACTACCCCATCGTCTTCCTCCTCATCCAGGATGAAGCACTCGCAAGCAAATTCTGCTGAAAAGACCATGTTGGATCCGCAATGTCGTCATCATCATCATCATCATCAACACAGGTGACTTGGTCGTCCTGACATTCTGCATCCAGGAGCTGAGGGCTACAGGCAAGAGGGACTGCAATGCATTGCCGACCGCCTGGGATTTTTGCCGTTTGACCATCTTCCTTCTCCTCCTATTATGGCATCAGTAACTGGGCATCAGAGCAGACAAAATCATCCTCTTTGGCGTCTTGGACTTTGGAAATGCCTTCTGACCCCAACCGCATTTTGTCATCAAAGAGGTCTTCAGAAAATGGTTTATCCACAGTGGTGGGTATACGAGTTGACATTTGGGCTGCCTTCGCTTCATGTTGGACGGATGCTGATGATGCTGATGACGACATTTGTGGCCGTGACTGGGAGGACGAAGAGGTAAGACTGCTGGATGCAGGTTGCATAACCACTGAAGGACAGATTGGCCATGCTGTTTGTGACTGGGATTACACAGGGCCTTGACCCAGCGAGGACAGGCCTGACGGTCCTGCAACGACGATCCACTGGCTTGCTTTGTTGTCGCCAGCACTGTATGGAGCACCTTCTCTCGTACCTCTACCTCCATGTCCTACCCCCCCTCTTTGCTCGCTTACCACCTGCATTTCGCTCCATGTTCAGAAATATAAAAATTTGAGAGGGTATGGAAGAGTTTTGGAACGTCTCTTATTAAAAGATGGAAATCACAAGCTTTTTCTTAAATCCCTTAATTTCCTACAGCCAACTAGGTTTTAGAAACTGAAATGTTTCTTGCTAAAACCTGTGAAATGCGGTCTGGTGGAAGAACCGTAAGACAAAATCAAAAAGTGTTCCTCATTCAGTCCCAGGGATTTACAAATCCCAGTAGGGAGCTAGGAATTGATAGTTTCAACAAAAAATCATTTCAAGTGAGCTATCTGCGCCAAACAGAGAATCAACAAGCCCAATAAAAACTATTCAGAAGTTACAAAGGATGAGAAATTGTGTTTTTGCAGCAATGACAAACGAGAACAGTTGCAGAAAATTTTTCTATCAGAATTGTCGTACAACGTGGCTATCTGAAAAAACTAGGGCCGCACCAAAAACAATACAGCTATTTAAAAACTATTCGGATAATAAAAGGTAATTTTGCACCTAAAAATACACCTGTGGTGATGACAAAATGCTGTATTCAAATTTTAAGTGCAAGGGGCCTCTATGAACAAAGCTGGCCTGTGCCAAAGTGAAAAAACACCTATCTGGAATGTTTTACCGATAATAAAAAGTATTTTTTGCACCTATCAATACAACGGCGGTGAATACAATAATGCAGTATTCAAATTAAAGTGCAAGGTGCCTCGAGGAACAAAGCTGGACTGCGCCAAAGTGAAGAAAACACCTATCTGAAATGTATACCGATAATAAAAAGTATTTTTTGCACTATCAATACAACGGCGGTGACTACAAATTGCTGTATTCAAATGTAAGTGCAAAGTGCCTGTATGAACAAAGCTGGCCTGCGCCAAAGTGAAAAAAAACACCTATCTGATAGGTATACGGATAATAAAAGTAGAGTTTTGCAGCTATCAAATACACCTGCAGTGACTACAAAATTGCTGAAATCAAAAATAAGTAAAAGGAGCCTCTAAGAACAAAGCTTGAATGCTCCAAATTGAAAAAAACACCTATCTGAAATGTATACGGATAATAAAAGTTTATTTTTGCACCTATCAAATACACCGGCGGTGACTACAAAATTGCTGTATTCAAATTTAAGTGCAAGGTGCCTCTATGAACAAAGCTGGACTGCGCCAAAGTGAAAAAAACACCTATCTGAAATGTATACGGATAATAAAAGTTGAGTTTTGCACCTATCAAATACACCTGCAGTTACTAGAAAAAATCTGTTTCCTAATATAAGTTCAGGCTGCACAACATACAAGTAATTTTTTCACCAGAAAACTGTTTAATAAAAAAAACCCCTTTTCCCAATGCAGGGTCCTAAAAGTCTGGGCTGCACAATATCCACTCTCCTTTAAAGAGCCTGTCTGTCTGGGTTTGCCCGCAGCCCCTGCCCCCTCTCCCCCCCACGGCTGTACAGCGCTAGATGCTCCTGTAAAATTCTCAACCTAAGTACCTAAAATCTGAAAATCTCTAATCTACCCAAGTTCTAATGTTCACAGCTAAAAGCATAGCTGTCCATGTGAACAATAGAACTGTTTCGCTGAGCTGTTTGAGAGAGACCTAGTACACGTCCTGCTATTATGAGACACTGACACAAAACTGATCATGAACAGGAAGAGCTGTTCTATGTAAAACGAGGTCATGTTTATTTTTTCCAGCCAGTCGCAACCATACACATCCCAGTCATGACGTCGCTCACCCAGATCACCCTGCTCTGTTCTCTAAGCTGATTTGCTGGACGCCAAAATGACAGGAAGCGCTGAAAATGCCGCAATGTTAATAGATTATGCACAGATTTTCACCTAAATTATCCCCTGTGATCGAAAAAATCCGATCAACATAAAAACCGTGCCGATTTCAACTGTCGATAATAATCGCTCAACACTAATCTAAATCCATTTATTTGTCTATCTATTTTAGAGAGCTCTCTGGGTCTAGAAATAGTGGAGCCAGGTTCCCACTAAGGTCTTCTCTATACTCTAAACATCTTGAATCTGACTTATTTTAAAGCAATTAGTTAAATGTGTGTGGCAATCTGGAAACAGATCACATATAGTGTAAGTTCAACTCAATCAAGCTTCATATAGTAAAGTCAACAGAATTCCAAAACTTGTATTTATTGTAAATGCATTCAGATATTTATAACAACCAGTAAAAGGTGAATTCTCTTTGAATTTTCTTAGAATGAAAGCGTGACAAAATAGTGACATTTGTCCTTCTGAACTTTATTCCTACTACTTACTGTGAATGAAAAGGTATCACGTGTAAATGTCTCAATAACAGTATAACAAAAATTGAATTGTACAAATAGAGATACACATAATTGCATTTAGACAAAATATGAGAAATCAAGTTGTGAGGAACCGGTCAGGGGCACACGAATAGGCATCGACTGAGCTGTACAGAATCGCTAAAGCAGAGGAATAGTCGATAAGTAAAGCCAAGTTCAGGTAACAGGTAAAAGCAAGAAAGAGTAACAGGCTAGCTTACAGGCACAAAAGGTAACCAGTATAGCAGGCAAGGAGAAATGGCAAAGGAACCCTTTTATAACAGACCAGAGAACAAAGATTAGAGGTGATAGGTGGAAGCAACAAAAGACTAAGTTGGAATACAAGGCTGTCAATCAAAAAGACTTGCAAGGAAATAAGTCAACTAGCCAAATGCTGGGGGACACTGACTATGGGCACTGGCCAGGAATCAATTAACAGAGCAGAGTATGACAGTGTTCACACTGGTGAAAGCAAATATAAAGAAACTACGGACGAAAACGCGGTTTCTGTTGCAACGACCGTGGCCGGCGACCAGAACTCAAAGCTGGGGATCTGTCAGGCACAATCATGACAGAAGTACTTTCATATAGATAATTCACCTAGGGTTTATCCATGCATATAATTGACAAAAAACTACTGTGATTAGATGTAAAAGTAGAGTGGAGCTACAAATTATGCATAAAGTTTGGCATTTTGTTGGGTTATTTGAATGCTTTGGGTCATAGGCATTTGTTCAACATTTTTCAAGCCAGAAGAAATATTTAAAGGAAAGACTGATATTGAGGGGCCAGCGGACCTAGATAGGGTGATCAGTAAACCTAAAAACACAATAGAATATAAAGAGTCAGCTCAAGCCAAAAGGAGACTATCACAAGCAAAGTCCCAGAGACCAAATAGTCTTCTTAAGTGAATTCAGAGTCTCAGTCCAGGGCATGATTGGACCCGCCATCTGAAATCCAACTACACAGAACTCAGTCTGGCAGGAAATAAAGATGAGTGGTGAAGGCATATGTCAATCCCCGCTCTAAACTATCCACAGCTTCGCACTACATCTAGCAGAAGTAATTAGATGGGTGTTGTGGAGAAT
Source organism: Phyllomedusa bahiana (assembly GCA_025379985.1). Lineage (NCBI taxonomy): Eukaryota > Metazoa > Chordata > Amphibia > Anura > Hylidae > Phyllomedusa > Phyllomedusa bahiana. The sequence continues at coordinate 17,499 of JAODAL010040652.1, forward strand.
CTGTCAATCACCACACAGCAAACACAGGACTCAGACAGTGTTGAGACTAGCTCTAAGAAAAACACACAATTCAGCACCTAATCTTGGCCAAATGTACAGTCACTGCAGTATTCCATGGGTAGAGGACTGCGTTGTGGCCTGAACAAACATAGTCATTACACTAAAATTTTACCTTTGATTTTTACGCCTGTATTTGGTTAAAAAAAAACAGGGTTCACTCACACATTTGCATAATTTGGGTTGACATTGATTTCATGTTGCTTTTTTTCCATTTTTGAAATAACCTTGCCAAAACATTTTAATAGTTTAACTCACATTTTCCACCTACATTGAGCCATAAGCACAACAAACATGGCTTTTTTTATCTTATCTTTATAAGCCATCATGACATTTTGATACAAAATAAATTGTCTTCACTGCAATGTCGGCATAATTCCATTTATTTTTTCATACAATTATTTTAGCTACTACATTGGGGTATATGTACTATATATGTTGTTTGTTACATTATTTCTTCTCCATAAATGGCAAACCTGTTAACCTTGTTTTGAGGTAAACACATTTATTTATTTTTTTCTACTAATGTGTTATATGGATATATTTATGCTTGTGTTTTCATTGTTCGTGTTTAATTACGGATGATAAATAATCATTTTGATGAAAATATAACATACCATCTGGACAATCAGAACATCTCATCAACTTTGACCCATGGTGTTTAGCGTATTTTCCTTTTTTCTACATTAAATGTTAAGTTATACTGTGTTCATTTGAAGGACTTGGTCTTGGCTTGAAACTAGTCATGAAAAATGACTAAAACATTTTACTTTTCTATAAGAAATCTGTGTACAAAGCGACATGATGGAAGAGGGCCTGCTTTTGTTAAAAACATTGTTATTTCAAGAGACCCTTATTGAATACAAGTGATGATGACAATTTGAAAAGGAAGCTGTGAGTTAATGGAACAAAATTGTTAGCACGCAGAAACATTGAAAGTAGCAAACGAAAAGGTATTTGACATGTATCTATAATAACAGGAGGGGGACAAAATAAGATAATGTTTTAATTTTCTAAGGTAGATGTGAGTGTCAATATGCAGGACCCAACGGCCATTGTGGATAATGTTTTGAAGGTGGATGGAATCAATAATGATGATGCAGTCAATTGTGAGGAGGAAATACACAGATATAAAAGTCTTTAGCAAAAAGGATATCATACTGTTGTGAAGCAGGTATGTCTGGATGTATGTCTGGATGTTGCTGTGATATTATATACTTTGCATTAAAATACTGATCAAGCATCTAAGATTTGTGGTGACAAAAGGTGACAGAGTACTGTTGCCTGTATGCAGTGGCATAGCTATAACTTTTGCTGCCCCGTTGACAGTCTCCAAGTTTGCCATCCTAATTTACAGACCACACTCCCACTTTTGATGCCACGCTTCTTATTACAGACACCTCCTCGCACTCATAAAACATAATTGTCACTTATATGTTTTTATATCTCTATATTTTAAGTCAAAACATTGTTTTACTTTTCTGTCCATGGAGCTGTGTGAAGGTTTTATTTTGCAGTACAACTTTACTAAAAAGTAGTCCTGGCACTAACCCCCACCAGCCCTAATGCAATATCTGCTGCCCCCCACCAGCCCATATATAATATCCGCCTCCAAGTTTCCTGTGGTCACCCATCTCGACAGTTTGTAAAATAAATAAAACTATACACAGAGGCAAGAAAGTAAAAGAGAAACCCCTAATCAAAGTCTGAGGGTCAGGCATGCACTCACTTTTACAATCAGGGTCAATTGTACACTGCTACGATACAAGTGCCGATATAACCTACAATACTGCCATATGGAGACCAAATAATGGTCAGGCACCAGCTCAGGTTGCCATCACATGATAGTGAATAATGCACTGATCCAACACAGAAGCAAAATAACTACTGTAATCCAGGGACTCACAGGATACATCTTCTATGATGAGTCATTCTCTTCTCTGATGGGTGTTGTTCTATTTCTCTTTTCTGCTCCATCCGTCTTAGAACACCATGACGACTTCAACCAGCCACCACTCGTCCCTGCAGAATTAACCAAAAAAACACCTTAGACTTTTCACTTTTCCAGCACTTCCCTACCAATTAATTCCTGTAGTATGATCACCTCCCATAAAGTAAGTATGTAGTAATATTGACCTCCATTAAATCGGTAGGTGTATGGGCCCTCCATTTGGTACATATATAGACCCCCAGTAAGTAAGCATAGTGGAACCCTGTAGGTAGGTATATATGCCCACTGTAGGTAGATAGGTAGGTATACAGGCCACTGTAGGTAGACACATAGGTATATAGTCAGTTTATATGGTAGGTTTACAATATATGCCCGCTGTTCTGACATAGTTCTCAACTATAGGTGCGTCCCCCTCTGCCTCCTCCAAGCTACACCACTGCCTGTATGTGAATTTCTCTATCATATGATGATTGCCCCTATTTTCTATTTCTGCACTTGATAACTCAGGACTCGGAAGGCAATAGCCTCACTATTTTACTTCACAGTTATCTAGTTGTTGATAACAATGAATGTTTCAAGGATTTGACTGGCCCTGGCCAAGGTGCCAACAAAATTAGATGAGGAACCTTTTGGGGCTCAGACTCCCTGCTGGGTCGACTTCCTATCTGGATTGGGAGCTGACAGGCATCTAAATTGGGGGAATTTGACTTTTCCTTAATTGAGTGCTTCCTCAATGAGGTGTTGAGCAGTGGGAAAGCTTAGGTGAAGTTCTGAATCTTGCATCCTGCACTGTGACAGAGTGCAGTTGGGTGAAGTTACAAGAACTGGTGGGATGAGTTTCGATGTTTTCTCTTAGAGAGGTCCTACAGGCTTATATAAGATTTTCCCTATTTGAGCTATTAGGTGGGGGATATGGGGAATTTTGCCAATGTGACATGCATAAATCTGTATGCCTGGCTTTCTAATAGACAGAGTATCTGATCACAGCTCTGAGTCCTGTTGTTATTTTACTCTCTATTAGAGATGGGCGAATTGATTCTAACGAAGTGGAATTCATTTAGAATTTCAGGAAAACTTCGGTTATGCATAAAGTAGAAGTTTTGGGTGCTTCGCGGGAACGAAGCGTGTTTTTGATTGCTAAAATGGCCACAAGCACATGGCGTGCACGGGCTAGGGAACTCTGGGAGGAAGAAAGGAGGACCCTCAATGACCTGTGCAGACGTGAAGCCAATCAGAGACAGGCAGGATTCTGTGACGTCACAGCACTATATAAGTCCGGACGCCACACTCGCTCCTCACACTGCTTTCGTTGTGTCCATGCATAGCATCTGTGCTGCTGAGCCTGCTTTCACAAAGATCTCATTATACAGCGTTACTTAGCGATTAGGAAGGGTGAAAAGGGCCCTTACAAGCCTGTTGATTGTGCTGCTAATCCGGCCTTCTCCATTTGTTGCTACACAGATCTCAGACAGTTTTATTCAGCGAGTGTGGAGGGGGAAAAGAAGGACCATTTTAAATCTGTTCCTAGGTCACTCAGCGTTCTGGATCCCTTTGCTCTATACAAGTTATCCTGAAAGAAACTGCTTTTATCAGAGACTGGGATCAGTTTCCTAAATTGAATGCCACCAGCGTTATCATTTGCTTTTGTATTTTGGGGTATTCTCCCAGGGTGGATGTAATTCTGTCCTATATACTTTTCACTTTCACCTGTTGTATCATTAGGGAATTCTCAAGCCTGTTCGTGTTGTTTTGGGAGTCAAATCCAGAGTGTTTTTGGTCCGCCATCTATACACTTGAATTTCACCGCTTCTATTAGGGATTTTGATATTCAGGGTATCCGCAATCCTGTTAGTCTTATATTGGGAGTGAAATACAGTCTTTTTTGTCTGCCATCTATATATCTACATTTCACCGGTTCTATTAGAGATTCCTCAAGCCAGTTGCTGTTGATTTGGGAGTCAAATAGAGTGTTTTTTTTACGCCATATGCATATATTTAAATTTCAACAGTTCTGTCATTACATAAATTCATATTCACGCAATTCTCAAGCCAGTTGCTTTTAGTCTGGGAGTCTAATAAAGTTGTTTTTTTATGCCATATATATATATTTAAATTTCAATGTTTCTGTCATTACTACGGATGAGCGATATTATCGCCAAAAGTTGAAATCGGCACAGTTTTTAGGCATATCGGAAATTTCCTATCATGCGATATTTTAGGTGACAATCTTACAGATAATCTATTTCTATCACGCCATTTTCAGCGTTTCCTGTCATTTTGGTGACCAGCCAATCAGCTCCGAGGATAGAGGGGGGTGAGGAGGATGTACAACATCACTAATTTGCGGTGTATGGATCTCATTGGCTGCAAAAATCACGTGACCTGGTTTAATCTATGCAACTACATTTCCTGTTTGAGCTCATTCTCTGTCTATGCCACTTCACAGCAGGACGTGTCTGTCTGCGTTTAAACCAATAGCTGTTCTAACAGCTCTGACAGATAGTCTCGTCTAATACAAGAAACTATCCACCTACCTACAGCTTAGAATAGAGTTAGATTAGAGAATTTCATTTCTTATTTAGTTAGAGAAAGTTTTAAGGATATCTACTGGTGTGTGTAGCCGTGGGGCTGCCGGGAGGCGGGGGGGGGGGGGGGGGGCGGGTGGTGAAGGGGCAACAGTGTGTTATGTGATCTTGAATTGAAAAATCATTGTTTTTTACCACTTTTTGGCCAGCAGACCTCTAATAGGAGTTGAAATTGTCCCTGTTTTTTCAGTTCTATTGCAATCACCGCATGTCAGTGTTCCCAAAAACCGGCATAACTTATCCCTATAACTTTTAAATAGTTTTAGTGAAGTCCGTGCGTTTGCCGCAAAGAGCTCAGTTCAACGCATATTGTGTTATACATTTTTCCTAGTAAATTGTGCCTGTAGTCAGTGGTGCGAAGGCCGCCATATTAATCCATATAACATTTAAATACTCTTATTGCAGTCCGTGCATCTGTTTGCCACAAAGAGCTCAGTTGTACGCATATTGTTTTACACATATTTTATAGTAAATTACGCCTGTTGTCAGTGGTGCAAAGGCCGCCATATTAATCCTTAAAACATTTAAATACTCTTATTGCAGTCCGATCGTCTTTTTGCCGCAAAGAGCTCAGTTGTAAGCATATTGTGTTATACATATTTGATAGTAAATTAAGCCTATTGTCAGTGGTGCGATGGCCGCCATATTAATCCATATAACATTTAAATACTCTTATTGCAGTCCGTGCGTCTGTTTACCGCAAAGAGCTCAGTTGTACGCATATTTTTTTATACATATTTTATAGTAAATTATGCCTGTAGTCAGTGGTGCGAAGGCCGCCATATTAATCCATATAAAATGTAAATACTCTTATTGCAGTCCGTGCGTCTGTTTGGTGCAGAGAGCTCAGTTGTACGCAAATTGTGTTATACATATTTCCTAGTATATTGCGCCTGTTGTCAGTGATGCGAAGGCCGCCATATTAATCCATATAACTTTTTAATACTTCTATTTCACTCAGTGCATCTCAGTTTGGCGCTAATCGTGCATTTGTACGATAGTTTGTTGAAAACTATCAACTGCTAGTCCTACTGGGCAGTTGTAAATCTCAGGGACTGAAGGAAGGACACTGTTGATTTTGTTTTACTATTCTTCCACCAGACCGCATTTCACAGATATTTGATAGAAACAATTCAGTTTCTAATCCTAGTTGGCCTGAATGGCTTTTGGCCTTGGAAATGTTGCCTTTCCATCTGGTGGACACAGATGGGTTTTTCAACGTCATGGCCCTTGCCTGACCCCAATACCAGATGCCAAGCAGGCATTTATTTTCCAGAAAAGCCGTCCCTGCCCTGGCCAGCCACATGTCATCTAAAATCTCAAGCGCGTTGTCTGCATCTGTGTCCGGCAAAGTCCATCTGACCACCGATACATGGACTAGTAAGCACGGCCAAGTCCGCTATATCTCTGTGACAGCTCACTGGGTGAGCTGGGTGGATGTCTCTGGTGGTGAAGGTGGCTCTCAGGCTCGGTGGTTGCTCTTCAAAACCGCAGGGATGGTGCAGGGTTTTTTCCCCCAAGGTCCACTGGTAGCATCACGTGCCCAGGGAAACCAGGCCGTGTTGAAATTAATCTGTCTTGGAGACCGTCAAAACGCAGGTCAGGAACTGTGGACGGCACTTCGCAACGAGACCGAGCTCTGGCTGGGTGACAAGAACCTTTGCCAGGCAAGGTGGTGTGCGATAATGGTCGAAATCTCCTGGACGCCCTTAAGATCGGTATGTTCCGGACCCAATTGACTTCTGGGTATCCAGAATGGATGAATGGCCCGAGCTCGCTCGCCATTCCATAGAGGTGTTGTCCTGCCCAGCAGCCAGCGTCATATCTGAGCGGACCTTCAGCACAGCTGGAGGAGTCATTACAGACAAACGCATCCGACTTTCTACCGATAATGTGGATCGTTTGACTTTCATCAAGAGGAATCAGGCATGGATCTCTAATGGTGTTATGGCCCCAATTGCCGAGGTCACCGATTAGTTGCCGGTCTACTTCACATTCCTCTTCAAACAGAAATGGTCCTCTTGAAAAAATGTTTTTAAAATGCTCATTTCTTACTGCAAATTTTATTTTCAGTTCCCAAAAAGTCATTTTGCTGGTATTGCGGTGAGGAGACTGTAAAAGATACCAATTGTACAAAGTTTCATGAAAAAAACTTATTCCATTTACTCACTGCTTCATTAAAATTTTTCGCACCGTCAAAGGTTTTGGGGTCATGGTGCTGTGAGATACAGCTATGTCCTTTGGAACAGAAATGTGGCTTCTTAGTGGCATTTCTCCCTCACGATTTTTAACAGTGGCTGAGAAGTCATTATTATAATTTTTTTGATCGTGCTGCTATAAAATACAGCTATACTACAGGTCCTATTTTAAAAATGTGGTTTCTAACAGACATTTGTTCTTCACAATTGTCAAGAGTGACCAAAGGTCCATGTTTCGATTTTTGGGGGGCATGTTGCTGTGAAATACAGCTATCCTACAGGTCCTATTATAAAAAATTTGCTTTCTAACAGACATTTGCTCTTTACAATTGTCAACAGTGGCTGAAGGGTCATGTTTTGAATGTTATGGGGCATGGTGGTGTCAAAAACAGGAATAGGTAGGACACTGTTAATGAACACCTATTGCAAAATGACTTGTTTTCGCAAGATCTTTAAAGTAGCTAGCAATCCCTCTAGTGAGACATCACATTTAATAATACAATTTAAAAAAAGAGAAACAAAGACGTGGTGGGATTCCATCCTATTTTAAAAATGTGTTTTCTAGAATTAAACTAATAAAAAAATTGCATGTACATATTAGCTGATACAAATATTCATCTGAATTGTACAAAGGAGGTACAGGAAGACTTGAACAGCTGTAGGTTATTCAGAGGACATGGAGTATTAAGCACATTTGCCACCCCAAGAACAGAGACAATTTCCTCCAGCACGTTGAGTAAAATGAGAAAATGAAAGCCAAGAAAAAGGGCACCTGGGTGGAACAGGAGCGTCAACCACCAGCATTTCCAAGAGATGCTCAATTTGTCCGCACTCATACGGAGGGGCAAGCGCTCTTGTAGAGGCAGAAATTTCTCAAGCGCTACCCAGGTCTTGAATGTGTACTGAGGAAAGCAGGAGGTCTGAGCTCACACTTCCGCTTCTGCACTCTGCTTCAGCACGACTGTTTTCATTGCTGCATTATAAGGGCATTTTTTGCCGTGTTAATGGATGACGGACACCAGCCTGGGCTCTCACCGCACCCACTGTAACTCGGGCCCTGCTAGTTGAACCTGCGTGTTAATAGATGACGAACACCAACCCTGGCTCTCACCGCACCCACTGTAACTCGGGCCCTGCTAGCTGAACCTGCCTGTTAATAGATGACGGACGCCAGCCCTGGCTCTCACCGCACCCATTGTAACTCCGGCCCTGCTAGCTGAACCTGCATGTTATTAGATGATGAACACCAGCCCTGGCGCTCACCACACCCACTGTTCCTCCGGCCCTGATAGCTGAAAATGTGTGATCCACGTTTACAGCCTCACCTGCCTTGATCAGTAATTTCCTTCAACCCACTTGACAGTAGAATGCAGGATTTTCAGACAGGCCTCGTTGACCTACTGGGTACATCTGTTTCTAATGTCACGGTGGAACAATGTCACCAGTAGAATGGAAAGTATCTCTAGCTGCAGCAGTATTGGAAAACTAGTTGTTTTTAATTTAGTTTATTTCTTATTGCGAAATTTTATGCTGATGGTCCATAAGGGCACCTGTGCTGGTTTTTGGGTCATGCTGCATTACAGGATATGGATAGTCAATGTCCAGTTCAAGTAAAATGATGGTTCAAATAATTCTGCCTTCTGGCACTTGTGGGTGATGCAGGTTTAAGGGTCATGCTGTGGCTCAGGACAGGTAAAGTCAATGTCCAGTTCAACTAAAATGGTGGTTAAAAGACTGCTTTTTCCGACACTTTTTAATCTGGGGGTCATGTAGATTTAAGGGTCATGCTGCGGTCCAGGACAGGGATAGTCTATGTCCAGGTCAACTAAAATGGTGGTTGAAACACTCCTTTTTCTGGCACTTTTTAATCTGTGGTTCATGCAGATTTGAGGGTCATGCTGCGGTACAGGACAGGTATAGTCAATCTCCAGTTCAACTAAAATGGTGGTTCAAAGACTTCTTTTTCCGGCAATTTTTAATCTGTGGGTCAGACAGGTTTAAGGGTCATATGCGCGTACAGGATAGGGATAGTCAATGTCCAGTTCAAGTAAAATGATGGTTCAAATCATATGCCTTCTGGCACTTTTTAATATTGGGTCATGCAGGTTTCAGGGTCATGGTGGTACAGGACAGGATAGTGAATAGTCTGTGAGTTTTTTTCTGTGATCTTTACCTAATTATCTTGCCTAAGATGAAGCATGTATCCAGTTTCCTGTTGTGGATGTTAATTCCAGCTTCTCCACCCCCTTTTGGGTGTAAGAATGAAGCTGTTGTTCCTCTCCCATAGACTATAATGGTCATCGGCGATAATCTTTATTAACTATCGTATATCGGCCTAATAATTGACGATATCGACTATCGACTCGATAACGATGGTTGACACAATCGCTCATCACTAGTAATTACGTAATTTCATATTCATGCAATTCTCAAGCCATTTGCTGTTGATTTCGGAGTCAAATACAGGGTGTGTATTTATCATATACAGATATCTTCATTACACAGAGTCTCTACATTTTTGATCAGTATGTCAGACAGAGAGGTGGGAGGCTCTTCACATGCGGGTGGCAGTGGCACAAACTTTCGTGGAGCAGGCACAGGTCGCATCACAGTAACGGGACGTCGCAGCAGGGGTGACTGGGTGAGGCCAGAACTGCCGGTGTCATCTAGCAGCCTTGTGTTGATCAGCAACCCAAGGGTTCTTGATTGGTTGAGTAGGTCATCAACTTCATCCCAGATGATATCTGACAACCATAGCCAACAGTCAGTGGTTCGTCAGATACAAACTCTTAGTTGGCATGGCCAGGGAACAAGGTCAGCGCCCCTCACCTGTCTCAACCGCCCTCGTCCCGTTTCAGGTCCCTCAACCAGAGAACTAGTATGTGGTCTGGGCTCAGCGCCACTATACAGCGAGGACGAACAATGTGAGGACAGTCAGCAGCTACTTGGCAGCGAAGAGGTGGGGCAGAAATCCTCTGCTCTTGCAGTAGATGGCAAAATAGTGATGTGGAGAGTGGCATGGGAGGTTTATTTGCGAGCGGTCACCCTCTGCATACCAACACCGTTGAGGAGGACAGCAGTGACGATCAAACACTCATCGATGATGATGTAGCCAATCGCACTTGGGAGCCGGGAGAATCGAGGGCTCCATCACCATCAACGGGAGAAGAGGCGTCAGCTTGCATGTCAGGCAGCGGCGCAGCCAGCAAGTCTGTAGTGTGGCCGGCAGTCAGCAGGGTGGCAGCAGTGCGGGGTTGGGAGCCAAAAGGCCACGGGATAGACCACCCGCTTTGCAGGTCCATGAAAGTAGCGGCACGGGGGCTCACCGAGGCAGCGGCGCTAGTACTCACTCAGTGCGGAGTGTTGGCGGTAAAATAACCTACTTGGCAGTGTGGCAGTTTTTTGCTAAGACACCGGAGGAGCCGAACATGGGTATATGTAGAGTGTGTGGGCAGAAAGTGAAGCGTGGCCAACGAGCTAACTTTGGCACCATGGCCCTGCGTCAACACATGAAGCGTCACCATCCGGTGGCCTGGGAGAAACGTGTGGTGGTCCACCCTGCCACCACAGCAGCAGCACCCAGTGGCACGCATGCCACTGCAGCCAGTCAAGGCTCCACCACCTCTGCAGAAGGGAGCTGTTTGTCTGTCCCATCATCTACCAGTCCAGATGCTCCTGCTCCTCACCACTCCTGGCGTTCACCGAGGCAATTGCCAAGAGACAGTAGTATGCGTCCAACCATCCTAAGGTGCAGAAGCTGACCGTGCTCCTGTCCAAGTTGATGGTACTTCAGTCCCTCCCTTTCCAAGTGGTGGACTCTGCATCATTCAGAGAACTAATGGCTTGCGCCGAGCCGCGGTGGAGAGTCCCAAGCCGTAATTTATTTTCCAAAAATGCAGTACCAGCCTTCAATAATATGTGGAACAGAAGATGGGCTAGTCCTTGAGCCTATCGGTTTCTGCCAAGGTGCACGGCAGCACCGACGTGTGGAGCTGTAATTACGGTCAGGGCCAGTACATGTCCTTTACGGCCCACTGGGTGAATGTGATTCAAGCCCAGCCACACCAACAACTTGGACAGGAGACGCCGCTTTCTCCTCCACGTTGTCAAACTGCTGCTGCTCCTTCGCCAATGTCCGCCTCATCCTCCACCAATACCACCACCACCTCAGCCTCCACAGGTGCTGCTCCATTATACCACATGTGCAGGGCATAGCGGTATCACACAGTGCTACATCTGGCATGCCTCGGCGAATGAAGTCACACAGGGGAGGAACTGCTCCACGTCATGCAGCAAGAAATCGATGTGTGGCTTTCTCCGCGCAAACTGCAAATAGGAACCATGGTGACGGACAATGGGAGAAACATGGTGTCCGTGCTGCACCGAGGAGGGATGGTCCATGCGCCCTGCATGGCGCATGTGTTCAATCTGGTTGTGAAAAAGTTCCTGAAGTCTTCCACCGATCTTCAGGACATTCTAAAAAAGGTCAGGAAACTGTGCATGCATTTCATCCATTCCTACAAAGCCAGGGCACCCTCCCCGAACTGCAGCGGCAGAATGGCCTCCCCCAACACACACTGATATGCGATGTTTCCATCTGTTGGAATTCCAGCCTGCACATGTTAGAACGACTGTATGAACAGAGAAAGGCCATTAACGATTTTTTGATGATCCAAGCGGACAGGGGTACTCCCCTGTGTAACTTTGATGTCAGCCAGTGGCAGCTCATGTGTGACACCTGCCGTTTGCTGAGGCCGTTTGAGGAGGCCACACTTTTTGTCAGTCGCCAGGACTACGGGATGAATAACGTCATTCCACTGCTTCATGTCCTGGAACAGATGCTGAAAAATCTGTCTGGGCAGGGGACTGGAGACATGGCGACTACATCTCGTGGCCACATGAGTCCGGTGGGGACTGAACTGGAGGAGGAGGAGGAGGACATTGGAGCACAAGCATTGTCTGGTGAAATGAGTGGTTTTTCTACCCAGGTGACAGGAGCGGAGGAGCAGGAGCAGCCGGTGGAGGTAGATGGAGATGAGGAAGATGAGGCAGATGACCCCCAAGCACCGTGGCAATATACAGTGGAGAGGGAGGCAGGGAGTCTCTCAGAATCTCTTGCGCACATGGCCCGCAGCATGCTTATTTGCCTGGCTACTGACAGCCGAATAGTCACCATCCGGCAGAGAGATGACTTCTGGCTCTCCACCCTCTTCGACCCTCGCTACCGGCCCAAAATTGGAGCCTTTTTTCCAGCTGCTGAGAGGGAGTACAAACTCAAGTACTATAGAGGAATCCTCCGTAGTCAGTTTGCTAACCTTTTCGAAACCATTTTTTGCCAAGGCAATTCTACCTCCATCAGCTTCATCATTAATACCTAAAAAAGTTCCAAAGGAGTTTATTATGAAGTATAAACGTGGTAGTTTTAATCCAGTTTCTGCGTGACACCAATTTGTTCAAGTGCAGCGTATGGAACTTGAAGTGAAGGAGACCCTAACTACAGGGAATGTTTTAGGTGCTTATTTTGCATTCAGTGCCATTAGTGATGGAATTTAGTACAAAACTGGAATGGGAAGCAAAAGCAAATGCTGCAAAACTGGCTTTGGATGAACTTCTTCAGTATGAAGAATGTGAATTGTATGTCCAACTTACAGAAAGTAAAAACTGCCTCCGGGACTATGAAATAAATAATAATAATCTTTAGGCCCGGTTCACATGGCTTATTCAAGCCGTAATTACGGGATGGATCCCGCCCGCAATACGGCTTGAATAAGGGGCAGGGCCAGGGCGAGGGCGCTGCTCGCCGGCCCCATAGACTTTCATTATCCATGGCGAGTATTCTGCCGGGATAATGAACATGTCACTTTCTCCCCGCCCCGCGGATTCGCCGAGCGGGCAGGAGAGACGGAATCCATAGTTCTCTATGAGAACTGTGGACTACTGTAATGGCTGGGACGGATTGCAGCCGTATTGCAGCGCAGTAAGGCACGCAATACGGCTGCAATCCGTCCCTGAAATATGCCGTGTGAACGGCCCTTTAGAGCTTAAAGAGAAAGCATTTCCTTGAGCCTCGTCTGTTATATCCGTGTACCGTACCTCTTGCCTCCGTCCGTTGACCATGATCCTTGCCGGCTGTCCTGACCTTACGCTTGTCCCCAACTCCGAGTTTGCCTTAAGATTTTGTACTTCACTACACCTCGGCTGCCACGGCAAGCAAGTCACGTCAGGGGTAGCGACCTGGTAGACTCCCACCGCAGCAAGGCCATCCCGTTTTGCGGCGGGCTCTGGTGAAAAGCAGGACCTACTTAGATTCCGCTCCCTGGCATGGCTATTGCCATTGTCCCCATTAATGTGCTGTGATCTGTGCCGGCTCCAGGAACCTTGTAGAATCTTCTGAGCCCTTAGCTTGTTTTTTTTCCAGCTGGGGCTGCCATGACTTTGTCAGGCTGTGTTCCCGCTTCAGTTATTTGGTCAGTTTTGCCGCCCTAAGTGCCCAGGGAATTTTAGAGTGAAGCGATTCTAAAAGTGGCGGCAGTCATGTGCTTGTCATACTAAAACACAGCATTGTATGAGGACCAAACCAAGCTCCCTCTGCATATTTGAGCATAGCATAATGTTGTACAGCACCCTACAGGCTCTCTGCAGCCAGGAAATAGCTGCTTTATAACGTGATTCGTCCCGATGTAATTCGGACCGTAACGAAGTTTGTCGGAAAATTCTGCGAACTCGGCGAACCAAATTTGAGAAATTTGCCCATCTCTACTCTCTATATTCAGGTATAGGAAATAACATTATTAATTTGGACTACCATAGCATTATCAATAAGGAAGTTGGCCGTAACAAATTGACGTCCCTGGGTGGGTGTGGCTACATTATCAGTGAAGGAGATACCTGTGCCTCGACTTACTGTGTAAGGATATTGGGAAGTACAGAAGAGGCCAAAAACCGGTAGCGCTACCAGGTAAAAGCTTTTATCTTTCTTAACGCTTTGTCCTCCCTGAGCTTCCTCTGCATGTGTTGTGGGTGTTGTATAGTAACATGCCTGTAAGTGCCATGCCATATTATTTATTACAGAAGAACTGTAATACTTTGGTAAAATATGTCTCCCAGTGATACCATTTTTTCTATTTTTGGATGTGCGGTGTCTGTATTTTTGTGCTCTGGGTGTTATGCAAACTTGTGGAACACACAAGGAAGCTAGAAGAGGGGGATCTGAACCTCTCTTGCATCTCCTTAGTAAGCATACTCCAAACCAGTTATCCTTGGAATTTAAGGGAGGAAGTCGGTTTTGGAGGGGAAAAGTTTCCAAACCGGGCACCCTACTTGAGGGAGGAAGCCCGTTTGGATGGAAACAGGAGGGGAAATTAAAGTTATATCAAAGAGCATGAGAATATGGGTAACAAATTGACCAGAAATTAGGATTTTAAGAAGGCAAATCAAGTAGTGTCAGACAGAGCAGGAGCAGAGTGGAAAAAGGCATTGAGAAAGTCATACAGAAGTTAGGAGGTTGGGAGAGACAATGATTGAATTCTAAAAGACTGAAGAAGGTTCAGAGGGAATTCACAGATTGGTTGTATGATCATGAGCATGTGGAAAAATAGTGAAGAAAGTGAAGAATTGGCAGCTGTTGAGAAACCCACTGCAACACTGCCATATCTTTCAGACCAGAAACTGGCTATGGTGGCAGAGTCCATTCTAGCCAGATTGGAGAGATACCTGTTTCAATTGTGGTGCACCAAAGCCTGGAGGTGGAGCTGTATATCATGTCCTCACTAAACCTCAGCCTGTGCCCCGTTCTTCTGCATCTCAGCTAAGCAGCTCCACTGAGAGAGCTGCAGCTGGAGCTGACACCATGATCCCCCCCTTCTCAAGCCTGTAGCTTATCTACAAAGGCTGATGGCAGCCTGATAGAACCTGTATTATGATAAAGGAGGTCCCATGGCACATAAACTTCTTGTGTCAGCATTTGTAAATGGGCTTAACCCTCTCATACAGGAAAAGTTGAAGGTATGTGCACTTAAATAGCAAACTGCTTTTCACAGCAGCTAGGGGGATTGAGTTGGATAACCCTCCACGGCAAGGCAATGGTAATGGTCAGCCAGCCCTCTGTAGGGACCACTCGCCGGGAGTTCAAATGCTTCAATTACGGCTGCCCCGGTTACTTAAAAAAAAATAGTGCAGAGTCCCCACGAAGCAGGAAAATCGAGAGCATAGGGAGTGAGAACCTCAGGATTCCTTGCCCCATCCTCCTGCCAGCCAGCCCAGCCCATAGGAAGAGGGCAACCCTGTATTACCCATTTTTGTTCAAACCAAGTCGGGTTCACCTGGTTATTTATAATGCTCTATAGCATCAGGCCCATCTTTACCACTTCTTATTGACACGGGAGAAGCTTGATCAGTCATACGTAAATAATGGTTGCCTAGTGAAATGCTTTCCAATAATTACTTTACTGCTGTAGAGTTGGGTGGCAAGGATACGCACTTAACTGTTCCCTTTAACTGGTGCATTGGTGATCATACCATTATCGCTCGTTTTGTGGCTAATGAAGCTTGTCCAACATCCCTTTTGGGAGCTGATGTTTTGGCTGCACTACATGCTAATGTTGAGTACCGCCCTGATGGCACTGTCTCTTTAAAACTTGCTGTAGATAATGATGATGTTGGATGCTGCGCTTGACTACATAAAGAGCTCGGACATTCTTCCTTTAACCCCAAGTCAAGAGCTCATGCTGCAGCAGGTACCTTCCTGTTTGTGGGCCACATCCAAACACATCCAGACAGACATGGGCTCCTTTCAGTACCCTCCTGAAGTCCATTTAAAACCCGGGTGTACTCCTCCATGTTTGAGACAGCACCCCATGACTGTAACACAAAATCACAGCATTGCATAGCAGATCTATGCTCTTCTGAAAGCAGGGATATTGGTTAACATAAAATCCCCAGCAAACATGCCTCTGTTTCCAGTAAAAAAGTACAAACTTGGTCAGCCTGCCACCTACTGGTTAGTTCATGGTATACGAGCCATTAATGCTGTTACTATAGCATTAACTCCTGTCATACCAAGGTTGCAAGGTGGCAAAAGACAAACTCCAATTCTGCCATCAAAAGGCCCTGGCCCGATATATCTCAGCACTACATACTAGACTATCTCAAGTACATAAACAAATGTACTCTTCCATTTCAGATGCTGACCAAGGAAGTCACAAACTAGAACCTGGAGAGTGGGTGGTAACCAAAAAGCACATCAGAGGAAGTCTTGACGCTAAGTACAAAAGCCCATACCAAGTGCTGCTTGGTGCAGCCACCAAAGTAAAGCTGGAAGGAAAACTGAATTGGATACATGCCAGCCATTGCAAACCTGTGTGCGCACTTCCAACAGGGGAATAGAGAGGAGAAATTTTTTTAATTTCTTTTTGTATGTTCGATACCTATTACCATTGAAGGATTCACTTCTCTATATACACAAAACAATTATGAGAACAGGTTCTTAGAACACCATACAGTAATGTGGGAAGGAATGAATAGTGACACCAATCTGATTGTTGGCTATGTACACACTCCTTTATCTTCCGAATGCCTTCCATATTTGGCCAGACCTGTGTCATGGGAAGAGTTGGTGAGGTGGGAAAACTGTTCAGATAAATTGGCAAATAATGAGACAAGGAGCATTAAGATGCAAAACACCACAGTAGCCATCCCTGTAGTACGGTGGATAACGTTCCCATGGTGGCAAGGAAATGTTACCAGTCAAATGGCTCTTAAGGGTGGTAAGTGGACTCCGCAGAAAAGGAGTAGGACAGAGAACTTCAGATATCTCCCATCTGAGGGTTTGCAGATAAGATTTAAAGCTATTACTGACACCTTTGATGCATTTAACACCTCTCTCTAAAAAGGTACATACAAAACACCACTTGGGAATATAGGAGCTTGTTCCCTGAAGGAAATAAAACTATGTGCTAAATTCCCTGGAAATCTCCCATGTAATGAAGATTCAGGTTATACACCTGGTTTCCCACCTGTGGAAACCCTAATGCCGGGTACTGCAGCCCTTTTGGACAAATACCTGGGTGGTGTATCTTGAAAAATGTGAAAATCCTCGTAGACTTAGCACACCAGCTGGTGTTACAACACTCTGCCTTTTGGGACCTACCTCTTGAAGTTTATTGGGTATGTGGATGCAAGGTCCTGAAGTAGTCACCTGTAAGTGTTAGTGGATTCTGCACATTGGCCCGGTTGACCCCAGCTACTTTTATCATACCCACTGATCGTGTAGACCCACTCAAGTTTCCTAGACACATATTACACAGGAGAGCTGCAGATAACAAACTGATACCAGATGGTGGGCCACATCTGATCCAGATCAGTGTAAGCAACAAAATAATCAGCACCTTGTTTTTGTACCCTATGGTCATGCAAATGTGAAAAATAGGGACAGTTGGTGGATAGAGTTGAGCGATTATTATCGACAAAGTTGAAATCGGCACGGTATTTACGTTGATCGGATTTTTTAGATCACGAGATAACTTAGGTTAAAATCTGTGCATAATCTATTAATATCGCGCTATTTTCGGCGCTTCCTGTCATTTTGGCAGCCAGCAAATCAGCTTACAGAGTAGAGAAGGGTGAGATGTCTGTGCGACTTCATGACTGGGAAGTGTATGGTTGCGATTGGCTGGAAAAATCACATGACCTCGTTTTACATAGAACAGCCCTTCCTGTTCATGATCAGTGTCTGTCAGCGTCTCAGAGCAGTAGGACGTGCGCTCTGCCTCTGTCCAAACAGCTCAGCAAACAGCTCAGCGAAATTATTTTATTTCTTCACAGAGAAGCTCTACTGTTAGCTGTGATCCTTACAATTTAGTTAGATTAGAGATTTGAAGATTTTATGTAGTTAGGTAGAGAATTTTAAAGGAGCATCTACCGCTGTAAAGTCACGGGGGGGAGCGGGGGAGGGGGGGTCCCGCGGGCGAACACAGACAAGCTCTTTAAAGAATACTGGATATAGTTCACCAAGACTGCAATAGCTTTATTATTAACAGTTTTCTATTGAAATATTTCCTGGATATTGGGCAGCCTAAACTTTTAAATTTTTGGGGTAAAACATCTTTTCTTTAATAATGCAGGTCTCTTTGTTAGGTTTCAAAAAACCCCTTTTTTTATCCCGTTTTAAAAATTTTTAAATAGGGTTTTTTTTTTCAAATTTTTCCCCTTCCAGCTTTGTTTTATATACCACCCTTTCGTTAAATTAGAATCCAAACAATTTTGTAGTCAGCCAGGTTGTAGGTGCCAAAAAAACTTTCCCTTAAACGAATACATTTTTTAATACGTTTTTTTTTCACTTTGGGGCAGTAAAAGCTTTGTTTTAAAAAACTACTTTGCAGGGTTTAAATTTTGAAAAAAGCAATTTTGTAGTCACCCAGGGGGAAATTTAAACGTGCCAAAAATCCTTTTATTATCCGAATACATTTCAGATACGGGCTTTTTCACTTTGGCGCACTACAGCTTTTCATTGAGGCACCTTGCACTTTAAAAGTGAAAAAAAGGGAATTTTGGGAAATCAAACCCCCAAAAGGTGAATTGAAAAATGCCCAAAAAAAATACCTTTTAAATTTTTCGAATCCCTTTCGATTTCTTTTTTTTTCACTTTGGCGCAGGCCAGCTGTGTTGAAAGAGCCACATTGCAGTTTAAAATTTTTAAACCACAACTTTGTAAATCACCAAGGTGTTAACTGATAGGTGCCAAAAACACCTTTTAATATCCTGATACATTTCAGACAGGTTTTTTTTTTCCCCCTTTTTTGGGCAGTCAAGCTTTGTTTGGGTGACTTCTTTGCAGTTAAATTTGAATACACAATTTAGTAGTCACAAAAGGTGAATGATAAGGGCCAAAAATACCTTTTTTTAAACCCCTATACAATTTTAACCCGGGGGTTTTTTTAAATTTTTGGGCAAAAAGCTTTGTTGATAGATCTTCTTTTTTTGTTAAAAATTTAATACAGCAATTTAGAAAACCCAAGGTGAATTGAAAGGGGCCAAAAAATACCTTTTAAAATTTTCCCCTAAAAAAATTTCGGGCAGGTTTTTTTTTTTCACTTTTGGTCAGTCATTTGTTTGTTCAAAGTTTCTTTGTAGTTAAAAAAGAATCCAGCAACTTTGTTGTCACCAGGTTTTATAGGTACCAAAAAAACCTTTTATTACGTAAACATTTCAGGTAAAGGGGTTTTTTTTTTAAATTTGGCACAGGGAAAAATGTGTTAAAAAGCCACCTTGCGTTAAATTGAATCCATCCCAAATTTGTAGCACCATAAATTTTACTGATTTGGTGCCAAAAATAACTTTTATAAAAAACTTTATACATACAGACAGGTTTTTTTTTTTTCACTTTTGGTTCATTTAAGTTTGT
>JAODAL010040653.1:0-36688 GCA_025379985.1 Phyllomedusa bahiana
GCAGCCATGAGTTTCCCATGAGTGGCACAGTGACAAATTCTGGAGGTGGCAGCAACATCAGGAGCCCAAAAAGTGGCACAATGACACAGTGTAGAGATGACGTCATCAACAGCAGCAGCATGAGGTCAGACAGTGGCAAAATGACACAGTGTTGAGATTACATCATCAACAGCAGCAGCATGAGGTCAGAGAGTTGCACAATGAAAAATTCTGAAGGTGGCAAAAAACAGGAGAAGGCCACAGAGTGGCACAATGACAGAGTGTGGAGGTGACGGCAGCAGCAACAGCATGAGGTCAGAGAGTGGCACAATGACAAATTCTGGAGGTGGCACCAACAGGAGTAGGCCACAGAGTGGCACAATGATAGAGTGTGGAGGTGACGGCAGCAGCCAAAGCAGCAGCATGAGGTTAGACAGTGACATAATGACAAATTCTGGAGGTGGAAAAAACAGGAGTAGGCCACAGAGTGGCACAATGAGTGTGGAGTTGATCTACCTCCTCCAGCTGCTCCTGCTCCTCTGCTCTTGTCACCTGGATAGAAAAACCACTAATTTCACCAGACAATGCTTGTGTTCCAATGTCATCCTCCTCCTCCTATTCCAGTTCAGTCCCCACCGGACTCATGTGGACGTGAGATGTAGTCGCTACATCTCCAGTCCCCTGCCAGACAGATTTTTCAGCATATGTTTCAGGACATGAAGCAGTGGAATGACGTTTTTCATCCTGTAGTCCTGGCGACTGAAAAATAACGTGGCCTCCTCAAATGGCCTCAGCAAACGGCAGGTGCCACGCATGAGCTGCCAATGGCTGGCATCAAAGTTACACAGGGGAATACTCCTGTCCGCCTGGATCATCAAAAAATCGTTAATGGCTTTATCTGTTCATACAGTCGGTCCAACATGTGCAGGCTGGAGTTCCAACGGGTGGAAACATCGTATATCAGCGTGTGTTGGGGGAGGCCGTTCTGCCGCTGTAACTCGAGGAAGGTGTGCCTGGCTTTGTAGGAATGGATGAAGTGCCTGCACATTTTCCTGACCTTTTTCAGAATCTTCTGAAGATCGGTGAAAGACTTCATGAACCTTTTCACAACCAGATTGAACACGTGCGCCATGCAGGGCGCATGGACCACCCCTCCTCGGTGTAGCGCAGACACCATTTTTCCTCCATTGTCCGTCACCATGGTTCCGATTTGCAGTTGGCGCGGAGAAAGCCACACATTCAATTTCTTTGCTGCAATGACGCGGAGCAGTTTCCCCCTTCGTTCGCCGAGGCAAACCAGGTGTAGAACTGCGTGACACCGCTGTGCCCTACACATGTGGTACGATTGAGCAGTACTTGTGGAGGCTGAGATGGTGGTGGTGGAGGAGGAAGAGGCGACGGACATTGGCGCAAGAGCAGCAGTTTGACAACGTAGTGGAGAAAGCGGCGTCTCCTGTCCAAGTTGTTGGTGTGACTGGGCAGGAAGCACATTCACCCAGTGGGCGTAAAGGACATGTACTGGCCCTGACCATAGTTACAGCTCCACACATCCGCACTGCTATGCACCTTGGATCAAACTGATAGGCTCAAGGACTGGCCCACCTTCTGTTCTACATATGTGTGAAGGGCTGGTACTGCCTTTTTGGAAAAGAAATTACGGCTTGGAATTCTCCACCTCGGCTCGGCACAGGCCATTAATTCTCTGAATGGTGCAGAGTCCACCATTTGGAAAGGGAGGGACTGCTGTACCAACAACTTGGACAGGAGCACGGTCAGCTTCTGCACCTTAGGATGGTTGGACGCATACTGTTGTCTCTTAGCAATCGCCTCGTTGAACGACTGCTGGCGCCATGAGTAGTGAGGAGCAGGAGCATCTGGACCGGGAGATGATGGCAAAGAGAAACAGCTCCCTTCTGCAGAGGTGGTGGAGCCTTGACTGGCTGCAATGGCATGTGTGCCACTGGGCGCTGCTGCGGCGGGAGGATGAACCTCCACATCTGAGCCACGTTTCTCCCAGGCCACCGGATGGTGACGCTGCATGTGTTGACGCAGGGCCGTGGTGCCAACGTTAGCTCCCTGGCCACGCTTCACTTTCTGCCCACAGATTCTACATATACCCATATTCGGCTCCTCCGGTGTCCTAGCAAAGAACTGCCACACCGCTGAGTAGCTGATTTTACCGCCAACGCTCCGCACTGAGTGACTACTAACGCTGCTGCCTCGCTAAGCCCCTGTGCTGCTCCTTTCTTGGACCTGCGAAGCGGGTTTTCTGCCCCATGGCCGTTTGGCTCCCGTCCTCGCACTGCTGCTACCCTGCTGACTCACGGCCACACTACCCACTTGCTGGCTGTGCCGCTGCCTGACGCGCATGCTGACGCTCTCTTCTCCTGACGATGATGAAGCCCTTGCTTCACCCGGCTCCCCAGTGCGGTCTTCTACATCATCATCGATTAGTGTTTGATCTTCACTGCTGTCCTCCTCAACGGTTTTTTTATGCAGAGGCTGACCCCTCACAACATGACCTCCCATGCCACTCTCCACATCTATACTTTGCCACCTACTGCAAGAAGCTGGGGATATTGGCCCCATTTCTTCGCTGCCAAGTAGCCGCTGACTGTCCTCCTCAAATTGTTCATCCTCGCTCTATAAAGGGTGTTGAGCCCAGACCACATAGTAGATTTCTGGCTGAGGGAACCGGATGGGACAGAGGCAGGTTGAGGACAGGTGAGGGCAACTGACCCGCTCCCGGGCCATGCCAACTAAGGGTTGTGTCTGAGGTTCCTACCGACTCTTGGCTGGGGTTGTCACATGTTATCTGGGAGAAAGTGGATGACCTAGTCAACCAATCAAGTACCCTTGGGTTGCTGGTCAACTCACGGCCACTAGAATGACACAGGCAGTTCGTCTCACCGAGTGACACCTGCTGCGACGTCCTCTTACTGTGCTGTGACCTGTGCCTGCTCCAGGAATGTTTGTGCCACTGCCACTCGCATGTGAAGAGCCTGCCACCTCTCTGTCCGACATACTGTTTGTTCAAAAATGTACAGACTCTGTTTAATGAAGAGATCTGTATATGATAAATACACACCCTGTATTTGACTCCAAATGAACCCACTAAAAGGCTTGGGTAACACTTGGATATAAAATGCGCAAAAGAAATGAGCAGAAAAAAATTTACTCATATGTGGCGTGTTAAAACGTCATATATTTTACTGAATACAAAAGCAGAAACAAGCTTAATTAACCTTTGGATATAAACTATGCTACAGGAAAAATTTAGTCTTTTGCGTTGAAAAAAAATGTTTATTTTACTGGCTACAATAGCACAAACACGCTTAATTAACCTTTGGATATAAATTATGCTACAGGAAAAATTTTGTCTTTGGCGTTGAAAAACACCGTTTATTTTACTGACTACAATAGCACAAACACGCTTAATTAAAGAGAACCTGTCAGTTTTGACCCCCTGGGAGAACAGTTTTGACCCCCTGGCTGAGAACGGCACAAGCTAGTGTCAGACCTGCTGTTTCCAGCGCTGTGTCCCTTATTCTGTAAGATGCTGTAGTTTTCGGGTGTTTGATGCTCAAATCTGCCGTTTTTCAGCCAGAAGAGTCATTCGATGAGTCCTTTAAAGAGTCAGTTTTTTTCAAACCCAGCCAATCGGAGGCTAGCCCGCCCACCTCAACTGACAAACCTATTACTTTGAATAGGTAGAAACATGTGAATAACTGTCAGTGGGTGGGGCTAGCCTTTGGTGGGCGGGGCTAACACATGCTCATGAATAAGATTTGAGGGGTAAATGTTCTAAAACTGCTGTATCTTACAGAATAAGGGACACAGCGCTGGGAACAGCAGGTCTGACACTAACTTGTGCTGTCCTCAGCAAGGGGGGCATAACCTATGTGACAGGTTCCCTTTAACCTTTTAATATAAATTATGCTACAGGAAACATTTCGTCTTTGGCGTTGAAAAACACCGTTTATTTTACTGACTACAATAGCACAAACACGCTTAATTAACCGTTGGATATAAATTGCGCAAAACAAATGAGCAGCCAAAAATTAACTGGTATGTGGCGTGTTAAAACTCCATGGATTTTACTAACTACAAAAGCAGAAACACACTTAATTAACCTTCGGATATAAATTATGCTACAGGAATCAGCAGGAAAAATGTTGTCTTTGGCGTTGAAAAACACTGTTTCTTTTACTGACTACAATAGCACAAACACGCTTAACTAACCCTTGGATATTAATTGCGCAAAAGAAATGAGCAGCAAAAAAAATTAACTGGTATGTGGCGTGTTAAAATGCCGTTTCTTTTACTGACTACAAAAGCATAAACACGCTTAATTAACCTCTGGATATAAATTATGCTACAGGAATCACCAGGAAAAATTTCGTCTTTGCTGTTGAAAAACACTGTTTATTTTACGAACTACAATGGCACAAACATGCTTAATTAATATTGGATATAAATTATGCTACAGGAAAAAATTTGTCTTTGGCATTGAAAAACACCGTTTATTTTACTGACTACAATAGCACAAATACACTTAATTAACCTTTGAATATAAATTATGCGTCAGGAAAAAATGTGGTTTTTGGCAAGTAAAACACCGTTAATTTTACTGACTACAATAGCACAAACACGCTTAATTAACCCTTGGGTATAAATTGCGCAAAACAAATGAGCAGCCAAAAATTAACTGGTATGTGGCATGTTAAAACGCCGTGTATTTTACTGACTACAAAAGCAGAAACACGCTTAATTAACCTTTGGATATAAATTATGCTACAGGAATCTTATAGATCATAAAAATTTACTGTATCTTGACAATGCTAAACGGTTGAACCCCCATCAAGCACGATGGCCGTTATTTTTTACTAGGTTTAATTTTGTGGTAAACAATCGTCCAGGGGCAAAAAATGTTAAGGCTGATGTCTTGTTCCGAAGCTTTGGTGTTGGTATGGTCCGGAGGAGCGAGTGTGGTTGGCGGCTAGGGACCTGCACGCTCTCAGGCTGGTGGGAAAAATTTCTTCGAATCAACCCTTCCAAGCCTGGAGGACCTGATGAGGGTCCGGTGGCCCCTCATAAAGGGGAGGTACTGTCATGAGTGCGCTTGGCAGACCCTCTGCGTCTGACTCTGGTCGCTGGTTCCGGCCGCTGCAACCAAAGCTGCGGCTTCGGCCATGATACATTTCCCAGTGTGTATTCTGCCTTATAGCTCTGTATGCTTAATTGATTCATGGCCAACGCCCATGACCAGGAATCTTCCAGCACTTGTTGGGTTAACCTGTTCCTTTTTTGATGGACATTTCTATTCACCTATCACCTCTGTTCTATCTTTTCCTGTTCCCTATTTAAGGACTCAGCTTCTTCTCTTCCTTGCCTGCTATATGCTATCACCTCGGCCTATAGTTCGCCTGTTTACTTCTTGGATTCTTCTGTGTTTTTTGACCTTGGCTTGGACTCTTGTTTCTCCTCTGTTACCTGATTCTGTACTGCGTTACCGGTCGTTGCTGACCTTGCCTGTCTGACTCTCCCTGTTTGTTTTATGTTTTTTTGTCTGTGTCTTGTGTCTCACTTTGCTCAGAGTAATGCTCAGTCTTCTGCTTGGGGCCGACCTAGTAAGAAGTCGGGTACCCCAAAATGCAGGGACAGGGGTTGGGACCAGCATCAGGGCCTCACTCCGTCTGTGTCTTTTCGTGTGCCCCTGACTGTCCCTAACAACATCATACTGGACACCTTGAATGACTAAATCAGGTTAGTGTTCTGTATATAAAGAGGTGGGATCAGAAGTTAGGAGACAATAAATATTTGTGTCAATAAGTATGCACATATTTTCACGAATATATAAACCTCTGTCAAGCATGACCACAGTGCATTTGTCAAAAGTGCAATCCCCTGGTTTACATCAGGTATCTGCTGTCTTCTTTCATTTCATTACTGTGCATGATCGAGACATGTCTTCTCTGATTTTCCAGGACATTGAGAGGGTTGCCCTTTTTGTCAGAGAAAGAGATCATGTGTGTGAAATCCACATTTGCAAGGCGTACTGGAATTTTCTTCTGAAGACTTATGCCGTTTTTGTATTAAATAGACGTAGTTATTGTCTTACATTATTATTATATTATTAGAGTTGTCGTATCATATGTGTCATTTATTTTTAATGAGTTTGTCAATATGTTTCACTATTTAAACATATGTATACATGTGATAATTTTGTTGTATACTATTGGCTTCTGCTCTCTATTCAAATAACCTTTATGTGTAACCAGTTATGCTATGATTAAATGATGATGTGTTATTGACCTGAAACGCGTAAGCCATCGCCTGCCTCTTTGTCTGATGCCAATGATGTTTTAACCTGGAATAAAGATTGCTTCTAAAGAGGATACTGGAATAAATTTTCCTTTTCTGTATTTTGTTGGTGCTACTGCCTTCTGTGCATCATCTGGCTGGGTGAGTTGGTTTCCTATTATGTTTGCTACCCATCACATTGTCCAAAATGAAGGCAATAATTAAACAATGAATTTATATTCAAATATAAACAGGTAAATATGTGTACCTGCAGTACAATATGAAAAGTCTTGGGTAGGAGAATAATTTGTGGCAGCTATGGAATTTGGTCTTCACATAATCATTAAAGAGCTTTTACCATGAAGGTATTTCATGCCTGAGTCATCCTGCTTTAGCTTTCAGTGTGTTCAAAAGGGGTCATGTATGATTTGTTTGAACTGCATATCATGTGATATTGAGACTAAAATATCTCACAGCTTTGTTTGTGCAGTGTCCAAATTATAAATTAACTCAAGAGTGTATGTACATACATCATTGAAAGAACAAGAGACATTTCCAAAATGTCGGTACATCCTCTCTCTCTCCTTTATTAAAAGTTTGGCAAGAGTTTTTATAAGCTTTCACTGGTAGGAGTATCGTTATGCAAAACAGATAGTATATGTTTATTGTACAATACAATATAATCATCATTTTCATTATTATTCATTTATTATAACAATCGCCTCATTAATAATCGTCTTTTATTGGTCAGCTATTTAGTACTAAAATCACACCTCTAATTATTCTTAAGCTTTGGTTAACATGTGTTAATATGTATGACAATCATTTTGAGATTCTAAAGGTCAGTGGATCTGCAGCGCATGACAAAATAACGCGTCTTGCAGTCCAGCTCTAACCTTTTACTCCTAAAAATGTAACACTGCGTTAGGATAGGTTCTTCACAAGCTCATAACAAAGTAAAAATGTTGATACTTATAAGGTGACAACGTCTACGTTTTTACTACAACTGCCAAGGGCACAGAAGAAATAGATAAAGTTAGCTGCAGCTTCACGGACAAATACTGTTCATTAGAGAAAAACTGCAAACTTTAACCCTTATGGAACTATAGAATTTATGACAGACATAATATCCATATCATTCAAAAGGGGCCATGTATGATTTGTTTGAATTGCATATAATGTGACCAAGCAGGCTTGACATCACCATGTCTTTCCCCACTGTGTGTTTACTCTCGTCAAATGAAGGATTGTTTATATGATGAGTTGTGAGTAGCTACAATGTAGCAGAGTAATTAGCACTTTTGTCTTTGAGCATAGGGGTCCAAGGTTCAAATCCATGCAGGAACCAAACATGTGGACTTTTTTTTTCTCAATGCACATACTTGAAGTTTCTTTTTTCCTTTTATTTAGTTGCAATGCTTGACTAACTACTAAGAAATACAGTAAACACTTGCTCAGCAGTGTGTTTATGTGATTACAAAGCAGGGAAGAGAATAACAGTAGCTGCCTGAGAAAAAAGGTAATGTCTGAGCATGTGTAGCCAGAACTGAGGAGCTGTCATCACTGGTTCTTTCCCATAGAGACAAGCAGTACACTATGGATCAATATGGTAGCAGCTAAAACAAAAATGGTAGAGAATTTTTTAATAATGATATTTGGTGAAAATAATGTTTATTTAACATGCAAGGTTCCCAAGTCAAGTTTCCTTCATGATAAAACCCTGTTAAAAGGGAGAAAATGTAAGGATTACTAGTCATGACCAGGTCACCCAGACATCCAAGGGTAGGATATGGAATTTATTCTAATTAATTTAAAAAAAAGGACGTAAAATAGTTTATAGATTTGAGAACAGAAAACAGTTCATTGTCAGGATTGGGCAAATAAAACAAAATGTAATCTGCTTATAGACTAATTGTTTTGATGATGGAGTGCTAAGTTCACCTACAAGTGTAGTACGTCCTAATAGAGCTGCAAAAAGTTTGATGGCAAGTGCATACACTAAGGACAAAAGGAGGCACTTCTGCCTTGTGCCCCTGCTAAAGGAAAGGTGGAAGGATGGCCTATAACTGTAACTTTAGTTGTAGGTCAGTGGTAAAGTAACAGAATGCAGCAGAAAAACTTCAGTGGAAATGTGAGATCTTCAAGGGTTGCCCCTAGATGTGGCCACTCAACTATATAAAAATCCTTGCTCATATTCAAGGACGCAAGAACAACGATCCCTAATTATCATATAAAGATCGAATATTAAGAAATAACCACCCAAAGTCGATTATCCAGTATGAGCTCTGTCTGATCTGGATGTACTATATATTTATATTTATATTTTTATATTTATATTTCTACAATCAATGCTTCTGTCATGGATGTGGGGATTCATACACCCCTATATGTCTCATAATATAATTATGCAAAGGCATAGGTATTGTAGAATTATATTGAATGGCCACATGACAAAGGAGGTTACCACAGCTGTTTAATTTCTCCAAAATGCAAAATTCCTGGTACACATGGCGAAACATATACTTACTTTGATCACTGTCTATCTCCCCATGATTATTTCTGCTGTCTCCTTTCCTATGTGAACACTGCATTTAATTTATATGTTTTAAGTGAGGTGTATTTTGCATATATATTTTTGGGGAAGGTTTTGGGACAATCGTTGTCTAATAATCAATCTGAAGATATAAGGTACTGTATATAAGTCGAGTTTTTCAGCACAAAAATGGTGCTGAAAAAGCCTTCCTCGGCTTATATTCAAGTCACCCGTCAGCATCCAGGTGCTGCCATGGCCTGGGCACTGGCAGGGATCACTTTAGCTGTATGTGACTCCTGGGAGCGCATACAGCTGACTCTCTGGTTACCCGTCGGCGTCCGGGCGCTGTCATGACCAAGGCACCAGCGGGATCGCTTCAGCTGTATATGACTTTTTCGAGCGCATAAAGCTGGATATACTATTGCAACAGGATTTGCGGCCTTCTAGAGTATCCGGCACATCCAGCGTGCTATGTCATCATGCTGCCTGTGCAGCCTGATGACATCATACCACCTGTGCTGGGAAGAAGGCGGAGCGCCTCAGAGCAGCGCAGGAGAGAGGTGGAGTATTTCTATTTTTTATTTTTGTAAAAACAGTGCCTATACCCGCCTATGGGGGACATTATACTGCCTATATCTGCTTATGGGGGACATTAAACTACCTATATCTGTCCATGAGGGACATTAAACTGCCTATACCTGCCTATGTAATTTTATTGTCATCCATTTTTATTTTTGAAATTTACCAGTAGCCACTGCATTATCCATCCTAGAATTATACTCAAGTCAATAAGTTTTCCCAGTTTTTTGTGGCAAAATTAGGTGCCTCATCTTATATTCGGATCAACTTACACTCAAGTATATACAGTATGTTTTTAATTTATATATTTAATAAAAGCTATGTTTTAGGTTCCATACTACTTATACTTAGTCTTTAGACGTTGGTGGGGTGAAATTATTTATGAAACACAAGATGATCTGTGAGTGTACACTCACCTCTTGGGTATAGTTGATGCTTTGATAATCTTTTAGTTAACTTATTCAAGTGGTGCTTATGTAGAATAGATCATTATAATTGCAGACCACGTGAAAATATTCTGTAACAAAGACCACAACTACCTATATGCTACTTAACAAGCCTTGTCTAAATAACAAGTTAACCATTCCCCTATTATAAACAATATTATACATACATATATCTGTACCCTACATTGCATTTAAAATCTCCTCAATAAGCACTGTAGAAGAATTGTAAAAACAAGCTTACTTGTTGAATTACAAAGTAAAGCCTCTTCATCAAGCACAAAGATAGATAAGAACTGGTATGACAAAAATTGGCAATGAATACTTTTCCTCAACCTTGAAAGATAGATTACTTACATCAATAAAGTGCTGAGTTCAGACGTTACAATCATGTAATATTTTCTGTCTCATAATATTTTTGTAAAAGAAAAGCTGGATGAGAATAAAGCATTTTCATGAAAAATGCATTTGCACTAATGGAAGTAAATCCCACTCTGTATGGTTCTGTGAAATCTACTGTAAGTAAAGCATCAGAAATTAAAGTGCAAGGACAGTGTGCCTTAAATAAATATTTCATTCTAACATTTCAAATACAGGCTGACTCAGTGGATAAAAAAGTTTTAAACTTTCTTCAGATACATAACAGATTTTAGGAAAGTTCATACTTTAGTAAAACTAAGTAAATGTAGTGTTAATTTATGTTTTGTAGTCATTCAGAACACGCATATTGCAAACACATTGGTTTTTGGTGAGGTAATCACATATAACGATTAAGGACATTACAAAACATTAAAAGAAGAAATTAACTTTTTAAAATAACAAGTGCCTATACAGTGGTAGTACTAAGAGCCAGGACACTATGCCGGATCCATCATATAAAGAATACCAGTAGTGCATTAACACTCACTTGTCTTACAATAAGGTCCATCAGGGTTCTGTCATGTATTCTCATGAGAATAACGCAAATCTATAAAATGATCTAAAATGTATTGCTTATTTTTACTATTTTATACATTTGAGTTATTCTCATACATTCTGGCACATTCTACACTGCCTTAAAACTATTTAGAACTGGCCTGTCCGTGCCAAAGCTCATGCATGTCGCCCTAAATGCTTAAAATGGCAGCTTATACTACTTGTTAAATTCCGTGCATCTTTCATCACTTACCGTGTATACTCGAGTATAAGCCGTCCCAAATATAAGCCGAGACACCTAATTTTACCCCAAAAAACTGGGAAACCTGATTGACTCAAGTATAAGCCTAGGGTAGAAAATGCAGCAGCAGCTATTAAATGTGCGCCACTCACATGCTAGACATGTACTGCTATTAGTGAATTGTGATTCTTTGTTTATTTACGCAATAGAATTTACCATTTCTTTTTTTATTTGTACATCACCCTATTTAGGATCACATTGAATACCGGCCATTTAGATAGCTATTACCTACACACAAAAAAAACATCCATCTATCTGTCTGTCTGTCGGGCTGTCTGTCTATCTATCTAGATATATATGTAGGTAACTGTCCCCCCTAGGCAGGTATAGGCAGGTAAATGTCCCTCATAGGCAGGTCTAGGCAGGTAAATGTCTCCCATAGGCAGGTATAGGCAGGGTTTCCAGGTTGATGTTAAAAAATAAAAATAGTACCAGTACTCATCTCTATCCCCCGCTGCTCTGAGACTCTCCCTCCGCTCCATTTTCTTCCCGGCACAGGCAACGTGACGTTATGAGGCCGTGCAGGCAACGTGATGACATACTCAAGCCGCCTGTGCTGGATACTCCTGGAGGCCAAAGTCTGCTTGCGGCCTTCCGGAGTCCTCTGCGGAGCAGTGAGCACTCGCTCTTTGCTCTGCAATAGCATTTTCAACTGTATACGCTCCCAGAGAAGGTGCATACGGCTGAAGAGATCACCGACAGCGCCCAGGCTATGGCAGTGCCTGGAGGCAGACGACTCACTTGAGCATAAGCCGACGTGGGCTTCTGTAGCATAAAAAATGTGCTGAAAAAGTTGGCTTATACTCGAGCATTTACGGTATGTCTAACTTAATGTCACCTCTTGGTATGCTCGGTCTAGACCAATTATCTCGTGCTAATGCTAAAATTCTCTCTCTGGGTAGGGAATTAAGCTTTTTTCTTATTTGTATAGAAAGAAAGTAGATTATAATCACCTATACATGTAATATGTGATGTGATAATATGACTAAATAGAAAGGGTAGTAGATCAGTGAGATTCAGGGTTAACATGTTGCACGTGCCTTTAAAGGAAAAAAAAATTATATTTATATATATATATATATATATATATATATATATATATATATATATATATATATATATATATATGTGTGTATATATATATATATATATATATATATATATATATATATATATATATATATATATATATATATATATATATATATGTATATATATATATATATATACACAGTGGGTACGGAAAACCCCTTTAAATTTTACCCTCTTTGTTTCATTGTTTCATTACAGCCATTTGGTAAGATACAAAACATTCATTTGTTTGGCTCATTAATTTACACTCTGCACCCCATCTTTAAAGAAAAAAAAAAACAGAAATGTAGATATTTTTGCACATTTATAAAACAAAAAAAAACGTAAATGTTACATGGTCTTAAGTATTCAGACCTTTTGCTCAGTATTGAGTAGAAGCACCCTTTTGAGCTAGTACAGCCATGAGTCTTCTTGGGAACGATGCAACAAGTTTTTCACATGTGGATTTGGGGATCCTCTGCCATTCTTCCTTGCAGATTCTCTCCAGTTCATTCAGGTTGGATGGTGAACGTTGGTGAACAGCCATTTTCAAGTCTCTCCGGAGATGCTCAATTGGGTTTAGGTCAGAGCTCTGGCTGGGCCTAGTTGTCCTGTCCCTGCAGCTGAAAAACACCCCCATAGCATAATGCTGCCACCATCATGTTTCACTGTTGGGATTGTATTGGGCAAGTGATGAGCAGTGCCTGGTTTTCTCCACACATACCGCTTACAATTAACTCCAAAAAGTTCAATGTTCGTCTCATCAGACCAGAGAATCCTACTTATAGTCTGGGAGCCCTTCATGTGCTTTTATGCAAACTTTGTGTGGGCTTTTAGATGTCTGTCACTGGGGAGAGGCTTCCGTCGGCACACTCTGCCATAAAGCTCCGACTGGTGGAGGGCTGCACTGATAGTTGACTTTGTGGAACTTTCTACCATCTCCCTACGGCATCTCTGGAGCTCAGCCACATATGATCTTGGAGTTCTTCTTTACCTCTCTCACCAAGGCTCTTCTCCGACGATTGCTTAGTTTGGCTGGACGGCCAGGTCGAAGAAGAGTTGTGGTCGTCCCAAACTGCTTCCATTTAAGGATTATGGAGACCACTCTACTCTTAGGAACCTTGAGTGCTGCAGAAATTCTTGTGTAACCTTGGCCAGATCTGTGCCTTGCCACAATTCTGTCTCTGAGCTTATTGGGCAGTTCCTTAAACCTCCTAATTCTCATGTGCTCTGACATGCACTGTGAGGTCTTCTATTGACAGGTGTGCGCCTTCCATAATCAAGTCCAATCAGTTTAATTAAACACAGCTGGACTCCAATCAAGGAGTTGAATCATCTCAAGGAGGATCAGGAAATGGAGAGCATGTCAGTTAAATATGAGTGTCACAGTAAAGGGTCTAAATAGTTATGACCATGTGATATTTCAGTTTTTCTTGTTTAATAAATTTGCAAAACTATCTACATTACTGTTTTTAGTTTTCTTTCAAGAGGGGGTGCAGAGTGTACATTAATGAGCCAAAAAATGCACTTTTGTGATCTTACCAACTGGCTGCAATGACAAAAAGAGTGAAAAATTTAGAGGGGACTGAATAATTTCTGTACCCACAATATATTTATATATATTTGCAACTATTTATACTTAGTTATACAGATTCATGTAATATAACTGCATTCTTACTGATTTGCTGCTAAAAATATAAATTTTCATTTCTATTATTTTGTTAGTATTTTGTAAATCCACCCTTGGCTTTCAACACTGCCTGAATTGTTCTAGGCATGCTCTTGATCAGATTCAAGCATGTATCGACCGAAATCTGATCCCAGATCTCTTCTACACATTCAGAATGTTAGTGCATAATGGTTGACTCATGGTTGTATAATGACATAATGGTTGTATAATTACAGCTTTTTCTTCAACTCTACCCACAATTGCTGAAATTGGGTAGACAAAGATACAGGAAGAAAAGGGAAGGGGAGGCAAAGCACATCTACTACTAAAATATAGGGATAGATATAGGCCAAAAGGATAGAGCTGACCCTAAAAATCCCTATACACTAAATGCCTAATGGTGAGAGAATGCAGGGACAGCGTCCCGATAAGGACGACCCCGCCCGGGAACCTAACTAAAATACCCTAATACACCCTAATAGTGACCGTGTAAAAAACGTGATATTATAAACTATATTGACTATATTGAAATGTGTCAAACCATTTTAAGTGATCACTCTAGCTACGAGATCCTTTCTAAGGATCCAACCCCGGACTACAAAAAGGAATTATTTGAGATCTTGACGAATGCTAAACAGGATGGGCTCATTGAAAATGAATTTAAGTTTTTGGCAGTAAAATCACCACAAATAGCTACGTTTTATGCCCTTCCCAAGGTCCACAAGGGCCTGGTACCTCTTAAAGGACGGCCAATAGTCTCGGGTATCAATTGCCTGACACAAAATATTGGCATCTACTTGGACAAATGCCTTAGGGAATTTGTCACTACACTTCCATCATTCATTCGGGATACTATGGATCTGTTGTCCAAAATTGAGTGTGTCTCAGTAGATGAAAATACCATTTTGGCAAGCATTGATGTAGAGGCTCTCTACTCATCCATCCCGCATGTAATGGGGTTGAGGGCTGTAGAGTATTTTCTCTCGATGAGAGGATCACAATTTCAGGCACATAATGACTTTA
Source organism: Phyllomedusa bahiana (assembly GCA_025379985.1). Lineage (NCBI taxonomy): Eukaryota > Metazoa > Chordata > Amphibia > Anura > Hylidae > Phyllomedusa > Phyllomedusa bahiana. The sequence continues at coordinate 14,817 of JAODAL010040653.1, forward strand.
TTCTAAAGCTAATGGAATTTGTCCTGACAAGAAACTTTTTTCTTGTTCAATGGTCGCGTGTACCACCAGCTCAGGGGCACCGCAATGGGTAATCCCTGCGCGCCAACTTATGCGTATCTGCTCCTGGGCTGGTGGGAGGCGACCATTGTCTTTTGTGACGAATCTGACATGCTGGTCCAGTCTAATATTGTACTCTGGACCCGCTACATTGATGACATCTTTGTCCTATGGGCGGGTCCAGGGGACTCATTTGCCAATTGGGTCTCTGCTTTGAACCAAAACTCTATTGGTCTAAGGTTTACCTCAGAATGGAGTGAAAAAAGTCTACCCTTCTTAGATGTGGAAATAAGAAGAGAAATATCTGGTGAGTTGTCAACGACCGTGTATCGGAAACCCACAGTGACTAACAGTCTCCTAAGCTGGAGAAGTTGTCATCCCCTACCTCTAAAAAGAGGGATCCCAAAAGGCCAGTTCTTAAGACTTAGGAGAAATTGCTCCAATGTCTTGGAATATTATCAAAAGGTCCGTGATCTTGAACAAAGATTCCAAAGTAGGGGTTATCCTAAAAAAACGATCAAATAAGCATATAAATATGCACTATCAAGGATCGTTCTCAACTTCTGGTTCCGAGACAAAGTGAGACCACACAATCTCAGATTAGACTAATTGGTACATTTGACCGGGCACATTCCATAATCAGGGCATCCTTAGCAAAACATTGGGATGTCCTGAGAATGGATAAGGATCTGATTGAGGTTTTACCGCCGAATGCCCAGATAACATTTAGAAGAGGAAGAAGTTTGGGAGATAGACTGACACACAGTCATCTCATGCCTGAAATAAAATCGGAATCATGGCTCAAAAGACAACCCAAGGGTTGCTTTAAATGTGGCCACTGTAAAGCCTGTAAAAATGATTAAACCTACTAAATTATTTTTTAGTCATGTTAACAAGCAATCTTTTGAGATTAGGGACTTTATTAATTGTAGATCCTCAAATGTGATCTACAAGGCCACATGTTCATGCCTCTTGGAATATGTGGGGAAAACGATCAGGCCATGGAAACAAAGAATCCTGGAGCATCTGGGTGACATCAGGAACAAAAGAGATACACCTGTGGCAAAACATATTAATGAGGTCCATAGGGTAAATGTACGGATCTGAAATTTGAGGCATTAGAGTTGATACATCAATCACCGCGTGGTGGTGACATCGACAGGAAGGTTCTGCAAGCCGAAACCAAATGGATTCATAGACTAAATACAGTATATCCTTTGGGTTTGAATGAACAGCTTACTTTTAGCTGCTTTATTTAAACTATATGCCCATTTTGAGAATTGATTAGCATATTTATCTTATTAACTCCTTTTTCTGTAGTTACCTACGATGTGTAATGGGACCCCCTGTTGGTCTAAAGATACCTCTTTTTCCAACCAATTATGTGCTTGTATATGGCCCCATCCTGACTCCTCCCCTCCTCCCCCCCCTCTCCCTCTTTCTTTTATGGCCCCCTATGTACAGAATCTGTATGTTAAGTCATTTCAACTCTCCCTGTTTTTTCAGCAAATATCATCTATATTAATATATCTGTGTTTCTATACATTTTGCTATGTGATTAGAGTATAGCTGGCACATATATTTAATCCACGGTCATATCTACCGAGGTATCTTATCATTTCAAGCCGTAAATCCCATTGTTCATTTAAACCTAAAAGTTGTAATCTGAAGCGCAGCGCAGCTTCACTGACAGAGCGGGCGGAGTTTTCACTACGTGGCTGAATAAATTATCGCTACCTGTGAATTTACATTCCCTCATCCACGTCAGAGCTGAGGGCGTGTCTTGGAGCCCGGATGCTAGATTCAGTACAAATTGCGCGCATGCGCACTATCTGACGAGAGACGCAGGACATCTCGACATGTGAGCAATGTCAGTGGAAGACAGAAACTTGTCTCCACTATAACCAAGTGAGTACTAGATTCTAAACTTAGACTCACTAGCGAAGCACTTGCTTTTCACGTATCTGGTGAGAGTGAGCTGATATATTTCTCTGTTGGTACATTTTTTTGCAGATCTGTTGGTATATAATTGGGGGACATAGAACCAGTACGTCCTCCTAGATATATGTAAGTAGCAAGCATGCCATTCTTGACATTAACAGGATTGCCTATTATGATTTGGATATAAGCAAGGTACGGGGTGGTTATTATCTGCTATCAAAAATACTTCCCTAAAATGTACCAATCCAATATCTGAGACTAGGATTATGGCAATAGCCCCCTAGAGTCGCACAAGCGTGTGTATTGTATGTATCTGAAAAATCATCTACCATTTATATACTAAACTGACATTATTTTTGGCATACATTTGTGAGGCTTGTTTACTGTAAATAAGACATTGTACTTGATATATCAGTGGGATCTTCCATAAATACGTTTTTGGACCCCTGAGGAACTCTCATATAAATCTTGAGAAAGAAACTCGTCGGGTCTTTTGTTTATAATATCACGTTTTTTACAACGGTCACTATTAGGGTGTATTAGGGTATTTTAGTTAGGTTCCCGGGCGGGGTCGTCCTTATCGGGACGCTGTCCCTGCATTCTCTCACCATTAGGCATTTAGTGTATAGGGATTTTTAGGGTCAGCTCTATCCTTTTGGCCTATATCTATCCCTATATTTTAGTAGTAGATGTGCTTTGCCTCCCCTTCCCTTTTCTTCCTGTATCTTTGTCTATTTTTTAACGACATTATTAAAGGTTAATTTTTATAAGTTTACTCCAGTGATTTATAAGTTATATTGTAAACTTGGATTTAGATAGTGGCATTGAACAGTTGCCTTTTATCACTCTTTCTTCCGCTTAATTTCAGTGATAGGGTATGGCTAGCTTTGTTACCGGAGGACTTGAGACTGACACGTGGTTAGATGAAGCGAAGGATGTTTTCTCTGACAAAAATTATACACAAAAAAATTATTTACCCTCAATAAAGGTCTCCTTTAAAGATTTAACAAAATTATATAAGGAGCATGCAGTATCGTGGTGGGAAATTCAATTATTTGAAAGTTATATCAAACAAAAAATAGTCTCTAGAGGTCTGAGAATTGCATTGGTTCCAACCACGAGACTGCGTACTAAAGAGCTTCTAAAAAAAATGGGAATCTATAGCCACTGAGAGCTCGCTTCAATTTATGCAAGCTCTACTAGACGAAGAAAAAAGGAATTTGGCAGATATTAATACGAAACTAAAAGAACAGATTGAGACAGTATTAAAATTTAAATTGGATCCAGAGTTTCCAATTAAAGAAGCCCAACTTCAAAATACAATAGAAAGATTTAAACATAATCTTAAGGAGAGGAAACACCTACAATTTGTACGAGATCTACAGGATTTTCGGGATAACAGGGCATATAATTACACAGAAACACGACAGACCCACAGGGGAGAAACAGATATTTCTTCCTCGGATACGGATACAGGTGCTGAATATCAGAATTCATTTAGAGGAAGTGAAAGAGGTCGTACATATAGAGGAAGAGGTAGAAAGAGAGGACAATCTGGACGATCTAGATCTAGGGGTGCCAGTTTTTTAGAGAGAGAGAGACTAGGGTTCCCCTACCAATTGAGGGAGAGACCATAATGTGTAGGGACAACTGTTTGTCTATCATCAATTTGTCAGACAAAGATTTGTCTGATGAAGAAAAATCCCTACTACAGGAGGGATTGTCATTTATCCCAACAACATCTTTTGACCTTTTTTCATGGACCAAAGATGTTGAACTATTTGTTAGAAAATTAAAATGGCATAAATTCCATCGAATGAGGGAGAGAAGGGAGTGTTTTAACTTGGGCTTTACGGATGAAGAACTTAACTGCCTAAAGAATCTCCATGAATTACAAAAGGAGAGTAGTCGGGAGATTGGGAAAGGACCCTTTACACAATGTAAGCTTAAGAACATACAGTCACCACCAATTGGGGACGCATCATGTATTGATGTGTTTCGTAAATTAGTTTTAAAAGATCTGGTGGAAATTCAACAGGATCGGAGAATATCCAATCTTAATTCCATGCAAACACAGGCTTTGCTGAATTTGGAAAGAGATATGAACACAATAATAAAACCCCCGACAAGGGGGGCAATATTGTCCTCCTTAATCGAGCTGACTATATTGAAATGTGTCAAACCATTTTAAGTGATCACTCTAGCTATGAGATCCTTTCTAAGGATCCAACCCCGGACTACAAAAAGGAATTATTTGAGATCTTGACGAATGCTAAACAGGATGGGTTCATTGATGAAAATGAATTTAAGTTTTTGGCAGTAAAATCACCACAAATAGCTACGTTTTATGCCCTTCCCAAGGTCCACAAGGGCCTGGTACCTCTTAAAGGACGGCCAATAGTGTCGGGTATTAATTGCCTGACACAAAATATTGGCATCTACTTGGACAAATGCCTTAGGGAATTTGTCATCACACTCCCATCATTCATCCAGGACACAATGGACCTGTTGTCCAAAATTGAGGGTGTCTCAGTAGATGAAAATACCATTCTGGCAAGCATTGATGTAGAGGCTCTCTACTCATCCATCCCGCATGTAATGGGGTTGAGGGCTGTAGAGTATTTTCTCTCGATGAGAGGATCACAATTCCAGGCACATAATGACTTTATTTTAAAGCTAATGGAATTTGTCCTGACAAGAAACTTTTTCTTGTTCAATGGTCGCGTGTACCACCAGCTCAGGGGCACCGCAATGGGTAATCCCTGTGCGCCAACTTATGCGAATCTGCTCCTGGGCTGGTGGGAGGCGACCATTGTCTTTTGTGACGAATCTGACATCCTGGTCCAGTCTAATATTGTACTCTGGACCCGCTACATTGATGACATCTTTGTCCTATGGGCGGGTCCAGGGGACTCATTTGCCAATTGGGTCTCTGCTTTGAACCAAAACTCTATTGGTTTAAGGTTTACCTCAGAATGGAGTGAAAAAAGTCTACCCTTCTTAGATGTGGAAATAAGAAGAGAAATATCTGGTGAGTTGTCAACGACCGTATATCGGAAACCCACAGCGACTAACAGCCTCCTAAGCTGGAGAAGTTGTCATCCCCTACCTCTAAAAAGAGGGATCCCAAAAGGCCAGTTCTTAAGACTTAGGAGAAATTGCTCCAATGTCTTGGAATATTATCAAAAGGCCCGTGATCTTGAACAAAGATTCCTAAGTAGGGGTTATCCTAAAAAAACGATCAAAGAAGCATATAAATATGCACTATCACAGGATCGTTCTCAACTTCTGGTTCCGAGACAAAGTGAGACCACACAATCTCAGATTAGACTAATTGGTACATTTGACCGGGCACATTCCATAATCAGGGCATCCTTGGCAAAACATTGGGATGTCCTGAGAATGGATAAGGATCTGATTGAGGTTTTTGCCGCCAAATGCCCAAATAACATTTAGAAGAGGAAGAAGTTTGGGAGATAGACTGACACACAGTCATCTCATGCCTGAAATAAAATCGGAATCATGGCTCAAAAGACAACCCAAGGGTTGCTTTAAATGTGGCCACTGTAAAGCCTGTAAAATGATTAAACCTACTAAATATTTTTTAGTCATGTTAACAAAAAATCTTTTGAGATTAGGGACTTTATTAATTGTAGATCCTCAAATGTGATCTACAAGGCCACATGTTCATGCCTCTTGGAATATGTGGGGAAAACGATCAGGCCATGGAAACAAAGAATCCTGGAGCATCTGGGTGACATCAGGAACAAAAGAGATACACCTGTGGCAAAACATATTAATGAGGTCCATAGGGGTAAATGTACGGATCTGAAATTTGAGGCATTAGAGTTGATACATCAATCACCGCGTGGTGGTGACATCGACAGGAAGGTTCTTCAAGCCGAAACCAAATGGATTCATAGACTAAATAAAGTATATCCTTTGGGTTTGAATGAACAGCTTACTTTTAGCTGCTTTATTTAAACTATATGCCCATTTTGAGAATTGATTGGCATTTTTATCTCATTAACTCCTTTTTCTGTAGTTACCTACGATGTGTAATGGGACCCCCTGTTGGTCTAAAGATACCTCTTTCTCCAACCAATTATGTGCTTGTATATGGCCCCATCCTGACTCCTCCCCTCCTCCCCCCCTCTCCCTCTTTCTTTCATGGCCCCCTATGTACAGAATCTGTATGTTAAGTCATTTTAACTCTCCCTGTTTTTTCAGCAAATATCATCTATATTAATATATCTGTGTTTCTATACATTTTGCTATGTGATTAGAGTATAGCCTGTACATGTATTGAATCCACGGTCATATCTATCCAGGTATCTTATCATTTCAAGCTGTAAATCCCATTGTTCATTTAAACCTAAAAGTTGTAATCTGAAGCGCAGCGCAGCTTCACTGACAGAGCGGGCGGAGTTTTCACTAAGTGGCAGAATAAACTATCGCTACCTGTGATTTAAACACTCCCTCATCTACGTCAGAGCTGAGGGCGTATCTTGGAGCCCGGATGCTAGATTCAGTACAAATTGCGCGCATGCGCATTATCTGACGAGAGACGCCGGACATCTCGACATGTGAGCAATGTCAGTGGAAGACAGAAACTTGTCTCCACTATAACCAAGTGAGTACTAGATTCTAAACTTAGACTCACTAACGACGCACTTGCTTTTCACGTTTCTGGTGAGAGTTAGCTGATATATTTCTCTGTTGGTACATTTTTTTGCAGATCAGTTGGTATATAATTGGGGGGACATAGAACCAGTACGTCCTCCTAGATATATGTTAAGTAGCAAGCATGCCATTCTTGACATTAACGGATTGCCTCTTATGATTTGGATATAAGCAAGGTACGGGGTAGTTATTATCTGCTATCAAAAATACTTCCCTAAATGTACCAATCCAATATCTGAGACTAGGATTATGGCAATAGCCCCCTAGAGTCGCACAAGCGTGTGTATTGTATGTATCTGAAAAATCATCTACCATTTATATACTAAACTGACATTATTTTTGGCATACATCTGTGAGGCTTGTCTACTGTAAATAAGATATTGTACTTGATATATCAGTGGGATCTTCCATAAATACGTTTTTGGACCCCTGAGGAACTCTCATATAAATCTTGAGAAAGAAACGCGTCGGGTCTTTTGTTTATAATATCACGTTTTTTACACGGTCACTATTAGGGTGTATTAGGGTATTTTAGTTAGGTTCCCGGGCGGGGTCGTCCTTATCGGGACGCTGTCCCTGCATTCTCTCACCATTAGGCATTTAGTGTATAGGGATTTTTAGGGTCAGCTCTATCCTTTTGGCCTATATCTATCCCTATATTTTAGTAGTAGATGTGCTTTGCCTCCCCTTCCCTTTTCTTCCTGTATCTTTGTCTATTTTTTAACAACATTATTAAAGGTTAATTTTTATAAGTTTACTCCAGTGATTTATAAGTTATATTGTAAACTTGGATTTAGATAGTGGCATTGAAGAGTTGCCTATTATCACTCTTTCTTCCGCTGAAATTGGGTAGAGAAGTGGGGAATATGGGAACCAATCCAGCAACTTCATTGCCATTGAGCCATTTCTTTGCCAATCTCAACATATGCTACGGGCTGTGTCTTGCTGGAACACTATGTCATCCTTTTATTATCCATAGTACTTAAGTGTAAAAAGTAAGTCATCTTGTAGAATACTCACATATAGCTCAGCATTGAAACCACCATTGATCCTGGACAAGTATTCAATGTCTTTAGCTATGGAACCACACGATATTATCAGGCTTCCTCCACCTAACTTGACAGTTCTTTTAATTTCTCGATCCATTAGCCCCTTTTTCCCTTGATTCTTCTAGACCCATCTGCACCCATCAAAGCGCAATCTACTGGAAATCATCACTCCAAATCAACTGTTTCCAATCTTCTACTGTCCACTTTTCCTACTTTTTTAAAAACTTCTTATGAAGATTTTGAAGTTGAGGCTTCTTCACCTTTATTTGGGCCACAATTCCAGACTTGATGAACATCTGAGATCTCACTATTGCGAAGCATACAATCCATCTCCACTGTGTTGTCTGTTGCACTAAAACGGATAGACCTTGTGATGAGCCGACTTGTTGACTCCGATATTTTGCCTAGGCATCCACCTCTTGGCTTTGGAATTGATTAATGGACTTTATTTCATATTTTTTCAACCATCATGGCACTCACATTATGCAGTTTGGCAATTTTCTTGGCCGAGAGACCACTATCAATGAGCTGGATGATGCTGTTTCTTCGGAAGCATGTATCCAAACCTAAACCCTACTCAGCATCTATAAGGCATCTTCAAACAAGAGGTTGAGGAGCACAAAGCATAGACAAACTTTCTGATGTCATCATGGAGGAGTGGAAGAGGATTCCAGTGGCAACCTATGAAGCTATGGTGAACTCCATGCTGAAAAGAGTTAAGGCACTGCTGTAAAATATTGGTGGCGGCACAAAATATTGACAATATGGGCACTATTTTTCCATTTTTACTTAGGAATGTATCATTTTTGTCCCATTCACACCTGAGACCTTAGGGCTTTGCTCACTTTTATTGCCAGCGGTTTAAACATTGATGGCTGTGTGTTGAGTTATTTTGAGGGCACCTCAAACTTACACTGTTATAGTAGCTGTACACTGACTACTTTACATTGTATCAAAATGTCATATTTTCAGTGTTGTCCCATGAAATAATATAATAGAATATTTACAAAAATGTCAGGAGTGTACTCACTTTTTGTGAGATACTGTATACAGCTTAAAACAGACGTTTACATACATTACATACTTTTTAACCCACATGCATGTTTTTCTCACCTGACAAATGACATCTGACATGAAATCAGAATAAACCTTACCCGTTTTAGGTCAATTAGGATTACCAAAATTATTTATATTTGCCAAATTCCAGAATAATGAGAGAGAGAGAATTTTTTAAGGCATTTTTATTATGTTCTGCAAAGTAAAAGTTTATATACACTAGGATTTTTAAGCCTTTAAACAATTGGGACAGTCCATATAATGATGTCATGTCTTTGGAAGCTTCTGGTTTATCGCCTATGTCTGGGTTAATTAGAGACACATCTGTGGATTTATTTTTTTTAAAGCACACCAGAAACACACTGTTTATGTGTGTAACATCATGGGAAAGTCTAAGATATCAAGAACAGAATTGTGGACTTGCACAAGTCTGGAACATCCTTGGGTGCGATTTCCAGATACATGAAGGTGTCTCGTTCATATGTACAAACAATTATATGCAAGTACAAACAAGATGGGAATGTCCAGCAACCATACCGCTCAGTAAGGAGACGGGTTCCGTGTCTCAGAGATGAATGGGCTTTGGTCTGACATTTGCATATCAACCCAAGAACAAAAGCAAAAGACCTTGTGAAGATGCTGGTGGAAACTGGTAAGATTGTGTCATTTTCCACAGTGAAACGGGTATTGTATCAACATGGGCTGAAGGGCCACTCTGTTTGAAAGAAGTCATTACTCCAAAAGAAACATATAAAAGCCAGATTAATGTTTCCAAATGCACACAGAAACAACGACCTACATTTTTGGAGACATGTCTGACGAAACTAAAATGAAACTGTTTGGCCATAATGACCATCTTTACGTTTGGAGGAAAAAGGAAGATGCTTGAAAGCCTAAGAACACCATCTCAACTGTGAAACACGTCGGTGGCAGCATCATGTTGTGGGGTTGTTTTCCTGCAGGAGGTGTATTTCAGAAAATAGATGGCATCATAAGGAAAGATGATTATGTGGCAATACTGAAGCAACATCTCAAGATATCTGCCAGGAAGTTAAAGCTTCGGCAGAAAGGGGTCTTCCAAATGGACAATGACCTGAAACATATGGCCAAACTGGTTACAAAGTGGCTAAAGGATAACCAAGCCAATGTTTTGGAGTGGCTATCACAAAGCCTTGATCTCAATCCTATTGAAAATGTATGGGCAAAGCTGGAAAGGCAGGTGCGAGAAAGGCGACCTACAAACTTGGCTCAGTTACATCAGTTCTGTCAGGAGGAATGGGCCAAAATTCCTACCATCTATTGTGAGAAGCTTGGGGAAGGATATCCAAAACGTTTGACCCAAGTCAAAGAGTTTAAGGGCAATGCTACCAAATACTAATTAAACATATGTAAACTTTTGACTTTGCAGAAAGCAATACAAATGCCTTACAAAAATTTTCTCTCTCTCTCATTATTCTGGCATTTGGCAAATATAAATAATTTTGGTAATCCTAATTGACCTAAACCGGGTAAGGTTTATTCTGATTTCTTTTCAGATAGTGAGAAAAACATGGATATGTGTCTTTTTATTTCATGTACAGTACAGACCAAAAGTTTGGACACACCTTCTCATTCCAACAGTTTTCTGTATTTTCATGACTATAAAAATTGTAGATTCACACTGAAGGCATCAAAACTATGAATTAACAATGGTGGAATTATATACTTTACAAAAAAGTGTAAAACAACTGAAAATATGTCTTATATTCTAGATTCTTCAAAGTAGCCATCTTATGCTTTGATTACTGCTTTGCACACTCTTGGCATTCTCTTGATGAGCTTCAAGATGTAGTCACCTGAAATGGTCTTCCAACAGTCTTGAAGGAGTTCCTAGAGATGCTTAGCACTTGTTGGCCCTATTGCCTTCACTCTGTGGTCCAGCTCACCCCAAACCATCTCGATTGGGTTCAGGTCTGGTGACTGTGGAGGCCAGGTGATCTGGCGTAGCACTTCTTGGTCAAATAGCCCTTACACAGTCTGGAGGTGTGTCTGGGGTCATTGTCCTGTTGAAAAATAAATGATGGTCCAACTAAACGCAAACCAGATGGAATAGCATGCCGCTGCAAGATGCTGTGGCAACCATGCTGGTTCAGTATTCCTTCAATTTTGAATAAATCCCCAAAAGTGTAACCAGCAAAACACCCCCACACCATCACACCTCATCCTCCATGATTCACGGTGGGAACCAGGCATGTAGAGTCCATTCTTTCCCCTTTTCCGCGTCACACAAAGACACAGTGGTTGGAACCAAAGATCTCAAATTTGGACTCATCAGACCAAAGCACAGATTTCCACTGGTCTAATGTCCATTCCTTGTGTTCTTTAGCCCAAGCAAGTCTATTTTGTTTGTTGCCTGTCCTTAGCAGTGGTTTCCTAGCAGCTATTTTACCATGAAGACCTGCTGCACACAGTCTCCTCTTAACAGTTGTTGTAGAGATGTGTCTGCTGTTAGAACTCTGTGTGGCATTGACCTGGTCTCTAATCTGAGCTGCTGTTACCCTGCGATTTCTGAGGCTGGTGACTCGGATGAACTTATCCTCCGCAGCAGAGGTGACTCTTGGTCTTCCTTTCCTGGGGCGGTCCTCATGTGAGCCAGTTTCTTTGTAGCGCTTGATTGTTTCTGCCACTGCACTTGGGGACACTTTCAAACTTTCCCCAATTTTTCATACTGACTGACTTTCATTTCTTACAGTAATGATGGCCACTCGTTTTTCTTTAATTAGCTGCTTTTTTCTTGCCGTAATAGAAATTCTAACAGTCCATTCAGTAGGACTATCAGCTGTGTATCCACCTGACTTCTGAACAACACAAATGATGTTCTCAACCCCATTTATAAGGCAAGAAATCCCACTTATTAAACCTGACAGGGCACACCTGTGAAGTGAAAACCATTTCAGGTGACTACCTCTTGAAGCTCATCAAGAGATTGCCAAGAGTGTGCAAAGCAGTAATCAAATCAAAAGGTGGCTACTTTGAAGAACCTAGAATATAAGACATATTTTCAGTTGTTTCACACTTTTTTGTTAAGTATATAATTCCACATGTGTTAATTCATAGTTTTGATGCCTTCAGTGTGAATCTACAATTTTTATAGTCATGAAAATACAGAAAACTGTTGGAATGAGAAGGTGTGTCCCAACTTTTGGTCTGTACTGTATGTAAACTTCTGGTTTCAACTCTGTTTGGTACATTGTGCATCTGGCCTGACACTTTTTAATGCGCCAAAGATGTGGGGGCATTCTGGGGATGTGTTGCATTACATTCGTACTATTAGACACATTTATGAATGTGGCCTACCTAAGCCTGAGTTCTTGTAATGGAACTAGATTTGGCATTACGGCAAAAAATGACCCTTATTTCTCAACTTACATCAGTAAAATAAAAAAAATAATTTATAATAGTTATCAAACTATATCAAATTAAATTATATACATTTCATAATAAATGATATAATATAAAATTAATACAAAATTATATAATATCCCAAAAATATAAAATGATCTCATATAAAATGTATTTAACATTTATATAAATCTAAGATTCATTTAAAATTAAATAATATAAATGAATTAAACCAATACAGCATCTACCATAAATCCCTTTCTCATTTGTGTATTTACGGAGTTAGCGTAGTATTATCAGCGATTACAAACACATCATAGGAGGCTAGAAATTAAATAAAAGATGTTAGAATAGCATGTTAGTGAATATAAACTATGGTAGTGATCAGCAACACATTTACCACTTTCATACTTCCATGCACATTTTACATGAGAAAAAAAGACACAAAAAATTGTCTTGAGGTGCCATGTTTCATAAATGTCACCCAAGGTGTCTTATTTTGGATATAATTTCATTGGAAGTGTAAAGGGTAACTAAATGTAATCCTCAATAATAAATGGGGAAAAAAATACTCATCTGTGTAAAATATTGTCCTTGTTAACATCACTGTAAATTCCGTTCATTTGGCATAGTGCTCCAGTAAACAGTGTGATAAGCATCAGTAGGGGGAAAAGTTATTTGTGTGTCTACAGCAATCAATGACAAAAATAATTTAAAAAAAAATCAAGAGTATAGGAACATATTTTCAGCTTCTCTTCAGATACTATACTTCTCTGTATACTGTACATTACGCAGCATAGCTTCCTAATCTCAGCAAGTGATAATCATGAAAAGATTTTAATACAGAATCATAGAAATTGATTTATTAAAGCTGTCTAAAACAAAAACTATCTTTACTGCCTGTAGCAAACAGTCACAGAACAGCTTCCATTTCTCAAGAGCACCTGCTGCGCAGTGGTTGGTTGCTGTGCACAACAAAGACAGTTTTTTATTTAGACAGATAAATCTCCCAAATGTTCACTTAGTTAAAGTAATCTTTTCAGTATGTGTTTGAGACTATGTTTTACAATGTGAAAAATACTAAATAACTAAGTAACCATTTTGTTTTTGATCACTGTTTTGCAACTTTGATTCAGAAATGTTTAAGATTACATATTACTCCCTTCTTCTCTTTGTACAGCTACTTTACTCATCAAAGTTTTTTCCACTTCTCAAGTTTTATCCTGTAGTGTTATAAAGATGGGTCTTCATAGACTCACAGGTGGGAGGAGTTGCATAGTTTAGCAGAGTTTTTAGGTTTCTAATATTAATCAGAAAGTTACAGTCCTGATGGACACAGGATTGGCAGATATTTTGGAATGTCAAGCATAGAAAAGTAATAATAAGAATAAAAAAATAACCTTACATATAAAAGTCAGAATGAGATGCTCGAACCTTTTTCAAGGTCTTGTACAGTACCATAATGTACTGTAAAAATAAAATAACACTCCAAAGAAACCGAGCATCCTGGACAGGTAAAGAGCAGTCCAGTACATGCACCACTTTATTGTACTGAAAAGGAGCACCCATAAGGCATGAACCAATCTGCCCTAAATGAAGATTGAATTCCTGATCCCAAAGTTGCCATCAGGCTGGATCCAGATATTTTATATGGCTACATAAATATTAATATTATTTAGTAGTTAGTGTTTATCTAAGCCTTTTTTAAAACTCTCAACTGTACCTGCTTTGACCAGCTCCTCCGGCAGGCTATTCTGCAGGTTTACAGTTCTTATGGGGAAGAAGGTTTTCTCTTCTGGAGATTAAATCCTTTTTTCTCTAGATGATTGCAATGTCCTCTTGTCTTTTGAGGGGGTTTGACATGAAAGAGCACTTCACCATACTTTTTGTAGGGGTCGTTTTTAAACTCATAGAATTTTATCATGTCTTTCAACTAAATAAGTATAATTTTTTTAAACTATCCACAAAACTAAGATGTCCTAGTTTGGTTTCTTGTCTTTTCACTTTCTCTAGCTCCAATACATCCTTTATATAAATTAGAGCCCAGAACTGAACAGCATATTCCAGATGAGGCCGCAACAATGCTTTAGCTATATTACATCCCTGTCCTGCAAGACCAATATCCTGCTGGCATTAGAGGCAGCTAATTGAGATTGCATGCTGTTCTGTAGTGTATAATCTACAAGTACACCCAGATCCTTCCCAACAAGTTATTCTCAGTTTTTTCCCCCAGGACATATAATGCCTGCAGATTGTTAGTACCCAGATGCACAACTTTACATTTATCCACATTGAACATTTTCCATAGATTGCATTACACAGTTTAGTATCATCTGCAAAAATAGAAGCAATGCTATTAATTATCTCTCTTATATCATTAATACATAAATAAAAGAGGACCCAGTACTGAGCCTTGGGATACATCACTTATAACTGGGGACCATTGAGTTAACCACCACTCTTTGAGTATGATCCAATTACAAACTATAATTTCTTACGCAATAGACTTTAATTTTCCCTACAGACGCTTATGATGGACATTGTCAAACACCTTTGCAAAGTCTAAAAGCACTTTACAGATCAGGTTGGTCTGACTTCTGTTCTTAGTTAAACTATGCTTAGTTAAACCACTTATAATGTTATCTTCAGCCACATATTCTTGCAGACAATCCATTATAAGCACTTCAAACAGTTTTCCCACCATAGATGTTGAACCTACTGGTTTATATTTAGCTGGACAAGACCTGGAACCCTTTTTTGAAGATGGAAACCAAATTTGCCTTGCGCCAGTCTTTCTGGAAATAAACTAGTCGCATAGAAATAACTGAACTGAGCTCTTTAAGAACCATTGGGTGTACGCCATTTGGGCCTGGTGTCTTGTTCAAATTCAGTTTATTTAACTTGGCTTGGACCCTTTCTGAGGTACTAACAGCACTGACAACATCTACATCAGCACTGAAACAACCCCTATCAGCTATTTTCTCCTCATTTGTATTTACAGAACTGAATAACCTATTTAGTACCTCTGCCTTCTCCAGATCCCCGGTGACCTGCTCCCCATTACTGTTATTTAAGGGTCCTACATGTTCTGACTTCGGCTTTTTGGCATTCATATGTTTAAAGAATTTCTTGGGATTTGTTTTGCTGTCCTTGGCCACCTGCCTTACATTTTGAATTTTAGCTGATTTTATCACCTTTTAACTGATTTTATTACGCTCTTTGTGATTTTCAAAGGCTAATAGGTTAAATCAACGGATAACATCCCCAAGAGTGCATTAGCCACCATCCGAACTGACCGACACGTTTCGGGTCATGTGACCGTGAGGAAGGGTCACATGATCCGAAACGCGTCTGTCGGTTCGGATGGTGGCTAATGCACTCTTGGGGATGTTATCCGTTGATTTAACCTATGGATGTTTGGACTTTTTAATTGTCATGAAATAAAAAAGGAAGATTTTAACATATTTTTCCCGCTTGGATGAATATCTATATGCTCTGACCGCGCTGGCTATTTGAGCTTTCTACGTAATAATGATTCTGTGGTTTGCATGAGATCATACTTCTCTATTAAGGTGTGTGGTCTGAAGAATCAACAACCTTTCATCCACATCTTTCCACAACTTGCATTGAACTTGAGGGACATTCGTCTTTTTTCAACCATACTAAATATGTAATTAACCTATTAAATATGTATGCATTCATCAATTCATAAAATAGATGCAACATGACTGATTTAATTTTGTGGTAAACAGAATGATGGGCCATATTCTCGCAATAGCTAAAACTCTTGAAAAACTTTTATTACAAACTTCTTAAAAACATTCTAGTAAGAAGTAAAGCGATCTTCAGATAAACAAACAGTGAGGGATACTTAAGTTCACTTCCAGGATGGCCACCATTCAGCAAGCGTTATAGCTAGAGATGGGCGAATTTCTCAAAAATTCGGTTCGGTCACTTCGCCGATTTTTCCGACAAAAATTACTTAGTCCCAAATTACTTTGGCACGAATCGCGTTAAAAAACGGCTATTTCCAGGCTGTAGAGAGCCTGTAGGGTGCTGTAGAACGTTGTGCCATGCTTAAATATGAAGAGGGAGCTTGGTTTGGTCTTCATACAATGTTGTGTTTTAGTATGACACGCACATGAGTGCCGCCGCTCTTAGAATCGCTTCACTATAAAATTCCCTAGGCACTTAAGAGGGCAAAACTGACCAAAACACTCAAGCGGGAATGCAGCCTGATAAAGTCATGGCAGCCAAAGCTGTAAAAAAACACCCTTAGCGCTCAGGGGGCAACATTAGTGACAGTGTGTGGCGTTGTCGGCTGCATCCTCAGCAGCATGAGGTCAGACAGTGGCACAATGACAAATTCTGGAGGTGGCAAAAACAGGACTAGGCCACAGAGTGGCACAATGACACAGTGTGGAGGTGACGGCAGCAGCCACAGCAGTAGCATGAGGTCAGGCAGTGGCACAATGACATTCTGGAGGTGGCTAAAACAGAAGTAGGCCACAGAGTGGCACAATGACAGAGAGTGGAGATCATGGCGGCAGCAGCATGAGGTCAGGCAGGGGCACATTGACATTCTGGAGGTGGCAATACAGGAGTAGGCAACAGAGTGGCACAATGACACAGTGTGGAGGTCACGACAGCAGCCGCAGCATGAGGTCATACAGAGCCACAAGAACATTCTGGAGGTGGCAAAACAGTAGTAGGCCACAGAGTGGCACAAAGACAGTGTGGAGGTCACGAAAACAGCAGCAGCATGAGGTCAGGCAGTGGCACAATGACATTCTGGAGATGGCAAAAAGGTAGTAGGCCACAGAGTGGCACAATGACACAGTGTGGAGGTCACGGCAGAAGCAGCATGAGGTCAGGCAGTGGCACAATGACATTCTGGAGATGGCAAAAACAGGAGTAGGCCACAGAGTGGCACAATGACACAGTGGGGAGGTCACGCAGCAGCAGCATGAGGTCAGACAGTGGCACAATGACACATCTGTAGGTGACACAAGAACAAGCAGCAGCAGCACATGAGGTCAGACAGTGGCACAATGACATTCTGAGTGGCAAAAAAGTAGGCCAGAGTGGAACATGACGAGTGGAGGTGACGCAGAGCACAGCATGAGGTCAGAGAGTGGCACAATGACACAGTGTGTAGGTGACCGCAGCAGCAACAACAGCAGCAGCAGCATGAGGTCAGAGAGTGGCACAATGACACAGTGTGTAGGTGACCACAGCAGCAACAACAGCAGCAGCAGCATGAGGTCAGAGAGTGGCACAATGACACAGTGTGGATGTCACGGCACCAGCAACAGCAGCATGAGGTCATAGAGTGGCACAATGACAGAGTGTGGAGGTGGGTGGAAATACCAGTTCCTGGTAAAGATGGTTGGTGGCAGATGGAGAAACTGGCAGCAGATGTGTGGCATCAGGCGGGTGGCGGCATCAGAATAGTGGCTGAGGCAGGTAATTTGAACCCAGACTCATTTCTCACAGTTTGGGTGAGGCGTCATGGCTGATGTAGTCTGACGCCTAAGGCATTGGTGTGTGGAAATCCTGGCCGATCCACGCCTGATTCATCTTGACAAAGGTCAGTCGTTCCACATTTCCCGTGGACAAGCGGGTTCTCCTTGGGGTAACGATGGCCCCCACCGCACTGAACACCCGCTCTGATGCCACACTACTGGCCGGGCAGGACAGCTTCTCCACTGCAAACTCAGCAAGTTGCGGCCACACATCCAGTTTGGCTGCCCAGTAGTCCAGCGGATCTTCTAACTGGGGTGGCAGAGTGCTGTCCAAGTAGGCCACCACCTGTTGGTTCAGGGACTGCTCCAGGTCCTGCTGCTACTGCTGCTGGCGACTACCCTCCTCACTAGGCGGGTGAAGGAAGCTGCTCATCAGTGACTCCAGACTTAGGTTGATGGAGCTGGTACTGCTCCTACCCCCCCACCTTCCCCCAGCAGCCGCAGCAGTAGTACGTGAGCGCTGAGGAACCCCCCGGTCAGACCTGTCAGAGGAGGGATGATGCCGCACATAGGCAGCGGCCAACTGACTACGGAGGATTTCCCTATAGTATTTGAGTTTGTCCTCCCTCTCAATAGCTGGGAAAAAGGCTCCCATTTTGGACCGGTAGCGAGGGTCCAATAGGGTGGAGAGCCAGAAGTCATCCCTTCGCCGGATGCTGACTAATCGGCTGTCACTAGCCTGGCAAATCAGCATGCTGCAGGCCATCTGCACAAGTGACTCCGAGGGACTCCCTGCCTCCATCTCCACTGTATACTGCCACGGTGCTTGCGGGTTATCTGCCTCATCTTCCTCATCTCCATCTACCTGCTCCAGCTGCTCCTGCTCCTCCTCTCTTGCCACCTGGGTAGAAAATCCACTCATTTCACCAGACAATGCTTCTGCTCCAATGTCCTCCTCCTCCTCCATTCCAGTCCCCACCAGACTCATGTGGCCGCGAGATGTGGTCGCCACGTCTCCACTCCCCCGCCCAGACAGGTTTTTCAGCATCTGTTCCAGGAGATGAAGCAGTGGAATGACGTTATTTCTCCCGTAGTCCTGGCGACTGACAAATAATGTGGCCTCCTCGAATGGCCTCAACAAACGGCAGGTGTCATGCATGAGCTGCCACTGGCTGAATCAAAGTTACACGGGGAGTTACTCCTGTCCGCCTGGATCATAAAAAAATCGTTAATGGCTTTCTTGTTCATACAGTCGGTCCAACATGTGCAGGCTGGAATTCCAACGGGGGGAAAAACATCGCATATCGTTTTGTTGGGGGGGGGCGTTCTGCGCGCGCAACCGAGGAGGGTGTTCCTGGTTTGAAGAATGATGAAGGCTTTGCCTGTTTCCTGGCCATTTTCAGAATCTTCTGAAGATCGTGGAAGACTTCAGGAACCTTTTCACAACCAGATTGAACACATGCGCCATGCAGGGCGCAGGGACCATTCCTCCTGGTGCAGCGCGGACACCATGTTCCTCCCATTGTCGTTCACCATGGTTCCGATTTACAGTTGGCACGCCGAAGCCACAGATCGATTTCTTGCTGCTTGATGCGGAGCAGTTTCTCCCCTGTGTGACTTAGTTCGCCGAGGCAAGCCAGGTGTAGAACTGCGGAGGAGGCGGACATTGGCGCAGGAGCCGCAGTTTGACAATGTGGAGGAGAAAGCGGCGTCTCCTGTCCAAGTTGTTGGTGTGCCTGGGTAGGAAGCACATTTCACCAGTTGGGCCGTAAAGGACATGTACTGGCCCTGACCGTAGTTACAAACTTAGACGTTCGCGCTTTCCGTGCACCTTGGGGAACAAACCGATAAGCTCAAAAGGGCTGGCCCACCTTCTGTTCTACATATTTATGAAGTGCTGGTACTGCCTTTTGGAAAAGAAATTTCGGCTTGGAACTCTCCATCTGGCTCGGCACAAGCCATTAGTTCTCTGAACGGTGCAGAGTCCCACCATATGGAAAGGGAGGGGACTGCAGTACCAACAACCTTGGACAGGAGCAAAGGTCAGCTTCTGCACCTTAGGATGGTTGGTACGCATATTGTTGTCTCTTTGCAATCGCCTCGCTGAATGGGCTGCTGGCGCCATGAGTAGCGAGGAGCAGGAGCATCTGGCGGGAGATGATGTCAAAGAGAAACAGCTTCCCTTCTGCAGAGATGGTGGAGCCTTGACTGGCTGCAATGGCATGCGTGCCACTGGGCGCTGTGCTGCTTTTGCTGCGGCGGCAGGATGGACCCCCCACATCTGAGCCCGTTTCCCACGCCACCGTTGGTGAGTGCAGTGTTGACACGGGGCCCTGGTCCCAAAAAGCCCCTGGCCAGCTTCACTTTCGCCCACGATTCTAATATACCTTATTCGGCTCCCCCGGTGTCTTACAAGAACTGCCACACCGCGGTACTGTTTTACCGCCAAACGCTCCGCACTGAGTGACTACTGCCTTTGCTGCCTCGTGACCCCCTGTACGCTATTTTTGGACCTGCAAAGCGCTTTTTTACCCGGGGCCGTTTGGCTCCCAAACCCTCACATGCTGCTACCCTACGACTCACGGCCAACAACCCACTTGCTGGCGGCGCCCTCCCTGCGACAAGCGACGCCCTTTCTCCTGACGATGATGAAGCCCTTCCCTTCACCGGCTCCATCGGCTACATTCTCAATTGTGTTTCATGTCATGTGTCCTCACACGGCTTGGTTGCAGAGGCTGACCCTCACAACATGACCCCCCATGCCACTCTCCACATCTATACTTTGCCCCTACTGAAAGAAGCGGGATTTTGGGCCCCCATTTCTTCGCTCCCCAAGTAGCTGTGACCCCCCTCCAAAAATTGTTCATCCTCCTATTAGTGGCGTGACCCCAGCCCACATAGTAGATGTCTGGTGAGGGAAAACCGGGATAGGCAGAGGGGGTTGGGGAAAGGGGGGGCCCGCGACCCGCTCCCGGGCCATGCCAAAAAGGGGTTGTGTCTGATTTCCCCACCGCTCTTGGTGGGGTTTTGTCGATGTTTGGGAGGAAGTGGAGACTGGGTAACAATCAAAACCCCTTGGGGGTTGCTTCAGAACGGCCGCTAGTGACGCGGCATTTTTGGGGCCTCCCCGATTGACCCCTGCTCGACGTCCCCTTGCTTGCTGCGACCGGGGCCGGAATATTTGTGCCTTCCCATGCGGTGAAGTGCTGCCCTCTCTGTCTGACATATGTTTGTTCTAAATGTACAGACACTGTTTGATGAAGATACTGTTTAAAAGATAATACAACCCGTTTTTGACTCCCAAAGAACCCCTAAAAAGCTTGGGTAACCTTTGGATATAAATTGCGCTACCAAATGGGCGGAAATTGATGGGATGTGCCTTTAAAAAACTCTGTGATTTTACTGAATATAAAAGAAAAAAAACAGGTTAATTAACCTTGGATATGAATTTTTCACAGAAATTTTTCTGTGGCGGTAAAAAACGTTTTTTTACTGAGTACAACTGCAGAAAAACCCCCTTTGTTAACCCTTGGATGTATTATTTAATCTTCGTTGTGAATTATGCTACAGGAAAATGTATTTTTTTCGGGAAATAAACGTTTTCTTTTGTACCCCGGCAGAACAAGCTTAATTAAACCCCGGAGTTTAAATTTTCGCCAAAAAAAAATTTTAGCAGCCAAAAAAATACGAGCTTTGTAGGTGTTACAATGGTGTGTTTTTACGCTGCACAAAGAGTAAAATTGTTATTAACCCTTGCTTGTGAAATTTTGTACAGGAAAAATTTTTTTTTTGGGGGTGAAAAAGACGGTTTATTTGGCACCCCACAGCAGAAAAAAGGGTTATTTTTAAACCCTGGAGTAATTGCGAAAAGAATTTAGTAGCCAAAACCGGCTTTGTGATGTTACAATGCCGGTTTTTAGCTAAACAACAAGAGAAAAAAATTGCAATTAACCCTTGCTTTTGAATTATGCTAAGGAAAAATTTATTTTTTGGCGGTGAAAATAAAGTTTTCTTTTAGTCACCACGCAGCAGAAAAAAGCTTAATTAAAACCCTGAAGTAAATTGGCAAAAAGAATTACAGCCCAAAAAACTCGAGCTTTGTAGTGTGTTACAAGGTGTGTATTTTACGCACACAACAAGAGAAAAAATTGTAAATTTAAAAATTTGCTTGTGAATTAGTACAGGAAAAATAAATTTTTTTTGGCGGTGAAAAAGACGGTTTTTTTTAGTCACCACAACA